>JALIZH010013965.1:0-102313 GCA_030522465.1 Rhipicephalus appendiculatus | reverse complement strand
GACGCCGAGAAGCAGTCTTCGAATCGCAGGAGCAGGGCCTTTAGCTGGTCTTGCTTGACCTTCGGAAGGTTCGGGTTGACGTCGAAATCTGGTTTGGGACCTCGATTCGTCGAAGCAAGTTCGGTAGCATCGGAGAGGGCGAAAGTATTGCTGGTGTCCACGAACTTATCGATGTAGGCGACCGTCGTACCAATGTTAAGGTGCCTATATTCGTGGCTGAAGTTTGTCAGCAGTACCTTTGCTTTGCCATCACGCAACTCGGCGATGCCTCTTGCGACGCAAATCTGGCGGTTCAGGAGCAGGTGCTGATCACCCTCGATGACGCCTTCGAAGTCTGCGGGTTCTTCGGTGCCGACGGAAATGATGACGCTGGAGAAAGGCGGAACGGTGACCTGCTCTTCTATCAGATTTAAAGCATGGGTCGCTGGCGTCGTGTGGGGGCGGCAGTGCGTTTTCTGAGGTTAGGGTTATTGATTCAGATCTCAGGTCGATCACGGCGCCATGTTGACTTAGGAAGTCCATCCCAGTATCACATCCCTGGAGCACTGTTGCAGGATTACAAAGCTCGCAGGGTAAGTCCGATTATTGAAAGTGACTCTTGCTGTACAGACTCCGATTGGCGTTATCAGGTGACCTCCAGCTGTCCGGATTTGGGGTCCACTCCAAGCGGTCTTTACTTTCTTCAGCTTGGCGGCGAATGGCCCACTGACGACGGAATAGTCGGCACCAGTGTCGACGAGAGCGATGACGTTGTGACCGTCGATGAGAACGTCGAGGTCGTTAGTCCGTCGCCTTGCGTTGCGGTTAGCTCGCGGCGTCGGATCACGGCTGCGTCGATTTGTTGCGCTGCTTCCATCATGTTGCGTCGTCAGGTTCTAGCTCGGTCCGCGAGGTTTCGTCGGCAGGGCTCTGTCTGCTTCGCGTCGTGTTCAGCAGGTTTCGTCGCGTCGTCGTCGTCGGCGTCGGCGGAGGATCTTCGGTAGTTCGACGTACAGCAACCGCACCTCCATCGGTTGCTGCCCTTAGTTTTCCGGGTATGGGCTCGGAGATCGGCCCCGAGCCGGACTGGTGTACTGCCTGCGATGAGGTGAGGTATAGCGGCCTGGCGACGGCGAACGGGAAGGTCGTCGAGGTGTCCACTGCGCTCCGGTGAGGTAGTCGGCGATGTCACGAGGTCGTTCGCCGGGCTGCGGACGCGGCGCGTTTACGGCGAAACCACGCAGTCCCATCTCCCGGTACTGGCAGCGGCGGTACGTGTGCCCGGCTTCACCGCAGTGGTAGCATAGCGGGCGGTGGTCAGGGGCGCGCCAAACGTCGGTCTTCCTCGGAGGGTAGCGCTGGCTGGCAGGTGGGCGGTATGGCGCCGGTGGTGGTGGGGGCGGTGTCTGGCGGCGGTACTGCGGCGGCGCGGTGTCTTGACGTGGGCGTGGAGCGGGAGCGTAGCGTCGGGCTGCAGCAGCGTAGCTCATGGCTTGCGGCTGAGGCTGTTGCGGTTCAGGGACACCCAACGACTGCTTGATTTCCTCTCGAACAATATCTGCGATCGAGGAAACTTGCGGCTGGGATGACGGGAACATGCGGCGAAGCTCCTCGCGCACTACGGCCCTTATGGTCTCGCGCAGGTCGTCTGAGCAGAGGGATTGAATGTCGGCGTTGCCTGGCGTCGAGCGGCGATTGAATTGCCGGGTGCGCATCTCCAGTGTCTGCTCGATTGTGGTTGCCTCTGTCAGGAATTCATGGACGGACTTGGGTGGGTTCCTTATCAGTCCCGCGAAGAGCTCCTGCTTGACCCCTCGCATGAGGAAACGGACCTTCTTCTCCTCGGTCATGTCAGGGTCGGTGTGTCGGAAAAGTCGGGTCATCTCCTCGGTGAAGATTGTCACGTTTTCGTTCGGGAGCTGGACCCGTGTTTCGAGTAAAGTGGCGGCCCTTTCTTTGCGTACGACGCTTGCGAACGCTGCCAGGAAGCTGGTCCGGAAGACGTCCCAGGTTGTCAAGGTAGACTCCCTGTTCTCATACCAGGTCCTGGCGCTGTCTTCCAACGCGAAGTACACAAAGCGCAACTTGTCGTTGACGTCCCAGTTGTTGACGGCCGCAGTCCTCTCGTACGACTCGAGCCACGTTTCTGGGTCTTCACATGATGATCCCCGAAAGATTGGCGGCTCCCTCGGCGGCTGCATTACGATCGCGGAAGGCGGCGCAGGGGCTGTCATCGTTGCCGCGGTCGTGGTCATGGTCTTGCGAGTCTTGACGGGTAGAGGGCCGTACTCCGGTTGTAGACCTTGCTGCCTACGGCTAACTCGCTGGTCGTGGTTGGTGTCGGCGTCTCCTTCACGACTGGGACTGGGTTCACGGCTTGACGGGGGCGTCCGGTACATGAACGATGCAGCACCTCCACCAGATGTCACGTGGTCGTGACGTCGACGAAGGCAGCAGGCGACGTGTCCGAGATGAAACTGTTTATTAGGCCGAACTTGTGGCCGGTAAACGGAAAGTGGTATTACAGCAATACACGCTGGCACTGATAGCGGCGAACAGAGCGTCGGCCGTCGATCAACTCAACATCGTTGGAACGCGCCGGCTTTTATAACTCACGCGTCGAACATTCTTGTCTTATCTCTGGTCGTCGCGCAAGCTCTCGAATAATCTTGGGTGTTCGCGTCTTGCGCGCAATCATAACAAAACGATCTACTAGAATCGTGAACCTTCTCGAACACTGCAGGCGCGGTTTGTTCACAGTCTTTGTGGGCGTAAACCGAATACAGTAAAAGAAACGCGCGTGGCAATATAACGATGAAGCACACCGTCATGGAGGCGAAAATGTCGAAGCTGGCGTCGCAAGCGGCTGTTGGGTGGTTTAGTGACACCGCGCAGGCGATCAATGAAAGTCCGACAGTAGGAGTCTGCCCGCTGAAGTGAGCGGAAATCGGAGGGCGAAGATAGTTGAATTTGGTCCAGTGAAGCGAGCAATAGGTGTTGTGAGGCAGGCTGGACGTCGGAGCCGTTCGAAGGCGATGCGGAGGACGTACTGTCAAGAGAGATCGAAAGCGGGCATCGGGACAGCGCGTCGGCATCATGATGACATTTGCCAGACTTGTAGGTGATGGTAAAGTCGTATTCTTGCAAGCGCAGTATCCAGCGCCCTAGACGTCCTGACATATTCTTCATTGATGACAGCCAACACAGTGCGTGATGGTCGGTGACGATGGTAAAGTGCCGACCGTAGAGGTACGGGCGGAATTTCTGTATCGACCAGACGATAGCCAGGCACTCTTGCTCCGTGATCGTGTAGTTCCGCTCAGCTGTCGACAGAGTCCGGCTAGCGTATGCCACAACCTGCTCTTTAGAGGCGGCATCACGCTGCAGAAGGACGGCCCCAATGCCTTGTGCGCTTGCGTCAGTGTGAAGTATAGTGGGCGCTCTCTCGTCAAAGTGGCGGAGCACTGGTCCGGAAGTCAGGCGTCCTTTCAGAGCTTCAAATGCGAACTCGCAGTCGTTGGACCATGCGAAAGAAGCACCAGCGACTAGTAACTTATTTAGGGGAGCCGCTATGGTAGCAAAGTTGCGTATAAAGCGACGAAAGTAGGACGCGAGGCCAAGAAAGCTGCGCAACGTCTTTTGGTTGGATGGTCGAGGAAACTGTAGTACAGCTGTGATCTTGTCAGGGTCTGGTTGGATGCCGTCTTTCGAAACGACGTGACCGAGTACTTTGATACTTTTGCTGGCGAATGTGCACTTTTTCGTATTGATCTGAAGGCCAGCCTTGGAAAGGCACTGAAGTACCTCGTCTAGTCGTTGAAGATGCTGAGTAAAGGTAGATGAAAAAACAACGATATCATCTAAGTAACAGAGGCAGGTCTTCCATTTTAGGCCACGAAGAACAGTATCTATCATCCGCTCAAATGTTGCTGGAGCGTTGCATAGGCCAAAAGGCATTACATTAAATTCATAAAGCCCGTCCGGCGTAGCAAAGGCGGTTTTTTCTTTGTCAGCCTCGTTCATGGGGATTTGCCAGTAGCCTGATCGTAGGTCAAGGCTCGAAAAATATTTCGCCCCTTGAAGTGTGTCTAAAGCGTCATCAATTCGAGGCATAGGATATACATCCTTACGTGTGATCTTATTTAGCGCTCGATAGTCAACGCAGAAACGAACAGAGCCATCCTTTTTTCTCACTAAAACGACCGGAGAAGACCAAGAACTGGAAGAGGGCCGTATTATATTTCGTGATAGCATGTCGCTAACTTCTTTTTCGATGATTTTTCTTTCCGACTGCGATACACGATATGGCCGACGGCGTATCACACCAGAACCATCGGTCTCAATGCGGTGTACAGCTACGGAAGTCTGGCTCAGTGTTGTGGCACAGCTATCGAAGCAAGCTTTGTGCTTAGCTAAAAGTGCCAATAGCGCTTCGGACTGTGCAGATGTTAGGTCTGAACCGATGACTGCTCGAAAAGAAGAACTCGAACCTGAAGTTGGTACTGGTGACGAAGACGGGCAGAGTGCTGTGATGGAGGTCAGTGGAGAGGCGTCTATCGTGGCCACAGTCATCCCCTTGGGCAACAGCATGGATTCTGCAGTTGTGTTGCAAACGGGCAGGAGAGCGCGGCCACAGGAAAACCGAAAATAAGGCGAAACTAGTGCATCACCATCGGCTACTTGGGTAGATGCGACAGCTACCACGTGTTCGTGACCAGGGCGCAGGACACAATCTTCAACGACGAGTAAGCTGGAGATCGAAGGTGACAATGCCGAAAGGGGTGCATCTGCTGTATCCGAGATGTGAACGACGTTTTCTTTAAATGATATAACAGCGGAAGCAGAATGTAGAAAGTCCCAACCGAGAATAAGTTCATGAACGCACGTGGGTAATACAATCATTTCGATGTGGTGACGTATGCCGTCGATGGAAACGCGAGCCGTACATTGTCCGTCTGGTTGAATCAGCACGTTATTTGCGCCGCGCAACACAGGTCCCACATAAGGTGTTCTGACTTTACGGAGCCGCGAGCACAAGTCACTACGCAAAACAGAAGTGGCGGCACCGGTGTCAACAAGAGCTTGAACAGGAACACCTTCAACAGTCACTGACAACATATTGGCCGGGCGAACAGGAGGTAATTTAGGAGATCGACAGGACGCAGTTTTCCCTCCACAAACTGCAATCCTTAGTTTTCCGGATGTTGGTCAGCAAGGCAGGAGATGGGGCGAAGCGGCGAGGCAGAGCGGCGGTAGGGCGAAGGAGATCGTCGTCTAGAGAGACGGGAGTCCTGACGTTGACGCGGGGACGCGGGAGGCGACGGAGACCGGTGCTGCGTGGATGGGTAGAAGTCTGGGCAATAAGGATCGGGTCTTCGGATCCGGTCTCGCTCGAAGTCAGCGTAGCCTCGTCGTTCATCCTGCTGGCGGCGACGGCAATAACGAGATATATGTCCACGTATACCGCAGTAGAAACAGACGGGACGGGATGAACGCCACCCAGGATACGAGGGCGCAACAGGTGCTCTGCCTCCCACAGAAGCCAAATGACCATAGGCAACTTCAGTAGGCCCAGACGTGACGGCAGCAGGTGGTATTGCTGCAATATCAGCGTATGTGGGAGTCGAACGTGTGGTGTGAGCGACCGATGCTGTCGGCGCCGTCAAGGCTGCCATATCAGCGTATGTTGGTAGCGGGCAAGCCGATGGAGCGAGAGGTACCGTTGGTGACGTCATGGCTGCCAGCTCCTGCTTGACAAGGTTGCGCAGGTCGAACGGCGGCGCTTGGGCGGAGGCGGCAGATGATCGACTCTGTTCCTGCAGTTGAAGTTCTTCGCGGATGATTGTGCGGATGAGCGCTCGTAAATCCGAGGGAGGAGTAAGGCGAGGATCGCTCTCGTGCTGAAGACGAAGGGACTGCAGCTCGTCTAGGCGCTGGCATGTCGAGGTAATGTCTTCAACCGTGGTAGGGTTGTGAACAGCCATGGCGTTGAATGCGAGCGTGCCTATTCCTTTGAGGATATGGCGAACGCGCTCGGCTTCCGTCATTTCGCTGTTTGCACGACGGCAGAGGGCCAAGACATCCTCGATGTACGAAACGTACGACTCGTGCGCGAGTTGAACACGCGCAGCCAGCTTTTGCTTCGCGATCTCGGAACGGCTGGATGAGCTTGCGAAGATTTGTCGCAGCTTGGTGGTAAAAGTGGACCAATCGACGAAGTCAGTTTGGTGATTAAAATACCAGGTTTTGGCAATACCGGTGAGGTAAAAGGGTACATAAGTCAATTTCTCGGCTTCGGTCCACCGATTGACTGAACTCACGCGGTTGTAAATGTCGAGCCAGTCCTCGACGTAGTCACCGCGGAGACCCGCGAACATGGGTGGTTCGCGCATGGGGCCTGTGACAGTGTACGAAGGAAGGGCACTCGGTTGAATCGGTGCTGTAGTGTTAGGGGCTAGCTGTTTGGTCGGATGACTGCATAGCTGCGGGGGGTGGCCATGCGCAAGCGGCGACCGGATCGTAGCTCCAGGTAGAACACGAACGCAGGAGGACGTCGGGATCTTGACGAACCTCCACCACTCTGGAAGACGCAGGAAGACCTCACCAGACGGGGTCAGCAGCACCGTTTATTTGGCAGTGTCTGCCTCGGCTCAGAACACCAAGAGGGAAGAGTCGGGATGATGATGATATCTACAAGTGAGGACGATGAAGTACTTGAAATGTGCTTACAATATATATATATATATATATATATATATATATATATATATATATATATATATATATATATATATATATATATATATATATATATATATATATATATATATATATATATATATATATCTTTTTTCACTTTTTTTTTATTTTTGCGCATGCCATCTAACTGTACCGTCATGAACACTTCACGCCATGAATTGTGTAATCGCTTATCTACGTCGCCATCCTATATTATCTCATGTGAATCGTACTTATAAGGAAACGCATTGACATGTACTTGTTACTTTGACAAAGGCTGGTCCACCAGCCGAAACGTCAGAAAATATACCGAGCAAAACCAACGTGCGTCGTACTCTCCTTTGTTCCTTATTCTATCGGGGCCAGCGTTATTTCCTTGCTGCAACTATATATATATATATATATATATATATATATATATATATATATATATATATATATATATATATATATATAGATACTATAAAGAGAGAAACAGGAGACAATGCTCGTACTCGGGGCTGGCTGTTTTTATTCGCGCCCGAGTTCATTGCCACTCTTCATCACTGCACTCGGCTGCGCTTCGAAAGGTGCACCTCTGAATGAAAACCACACTGCGGCACTTGAAATGTCTCCGCGGACACAATTCTTACTTCGCGACAGATGCACGACACAGTTCTTTCGCCTCCTTTTCTCGGCGCGCGAGTCAGAATCCGAGGAGCGCACTCGCTAAGTGTTCTCGCCCAGTTGTTCGGTAATAATTAAGGGCCCTTCGAACTTCGCGCATATTTTCTGTCATGTGCATGACTCTCTGTCGGCACGATATCACCGCTGAAGCTGAGGAGTGGAAGTCCCATTCCAAAATGAGCGCCTTAGTAAAGAAGGGCAGAACGAGAAATTTATGTGGTGCAGAATGCCCTCAATAAGAACTCGCACTGTGGAAACAGCGGAGGGCCGAACAAAAAATCCGTTAGCGCAGCGAGGAGGAGGACCATCATATGGCGTCTCAACTTTTCGAAAGCGAGAACACAGGTCGACACTAATAACAGAAAGCGATGCACCCGTGTCCACCAAGGCTTCAGCCCACACACCTTCAACACATACTGAAAGTACATTTGAGGGGCGTTCCGGAGGAGTTTGATGCAGTCCGTAAGATGCAGCTTTCCCTCCCGAAGCTGCACTGTTTAGTTTTCCGGGCGAAGATCAGATGCCGTGGTAGCTGGACGAAGGGGAGAAGAGGAACGCCGCATAGGCGATGGAGAGCGACGACGCGAGGACCGAAACGTACCCGCTGCATCGAGGGTCTGCGGAGATGGAGAGCGACGTGAATAAAGTTTGTATGAGCGGCGACGGTGGGGAACAGCGGCAAACTCATCCCTTTCAAAATCGTCATAGCCGCGCCTCTCGCCTTGTTGACGCCGTCAGCAGAACCTTGAGATGTGGCCATGGATTCCACAATAATAACAAACCGGTCGAGGTGGACGCCAGGTTTTGAAAGACTCAGTCGTTGCCCTTGCTGAGAGAGCATTGAGCGAAGCGGGCATTGTTGACCTAGGCTGCGGTGACTGCTGGGAAGGTGATGCGAGAGCAGCAACCTGAGCGTAGGTGGGCGTTGGTGCGGGATGCAGCCTCGGCACTTGCGGGCACGTCATGGATGCCAGCTCTTCCCTCACAATGCTGTGGAGACTGCCGCCAGGAGGTGTCGTACGGAGCTCAAGAGAGCACGACGCAGCTTGTAGTCGTAGTTCCTCGCGGATAATAGAACATATGAACGTTCATAGCTCGCTGTCGTTGGTTGCCCGGAGGACAGGTACGTCAGGTTGCAAGCGGATAAGATGGACATCATCCAGGCGCTGACACGTACTGATGATATCCGCGACTGTGGTAGGGTTTTTTGCTGCAAGAGCGTTGAATGCGACGGCGTCGATGCCTTTGATCAGATGTCTAACGCGGTCATTCTCCGCCATCGAGCAGTCGACGTGGCGGCAAAGGGCGAGGACGTCTTCTATGTACAAAGTATATGACTCTCCAGAGTGCTGGACCCGCTCAGCAAGCTTCGGTTTGGCGATGTCTGAGCGGACAGAAGGGTTTGCGAAGACCTGACGGAGGAGCTGCTTAAAGGTGGTCCAGTCGGCGAAATCCAGCTCATGGTTGAAAAACCAAGTCTTAGCAACCCCTGTTAGATAGAACGGGACAGTTTCGCAGATTCATCCCAGTGCTTGAGCAAACTCACGCGGTCGTACTGCTCCAACCATTCCCCAACATCTTCACCGCGAAGTCCAGCGAACACCGAGGCATCCTTTTGAGGGGTGATGACAGTCCAAGAAGGCACCCCCCACAGGCGTAGGCGAGGCGGATGGAGCCGCGCTGCTCTGCTTGTCGGTGCCATGGCCGAGGGGAGGTTGCAGAGACGGCGACACGAGCGTAGCTCCAAGGATGCTTTTTAGTGGTAGCTGATGAGGAACCGCTGCACGGAGAGGTACTGGGATCGTTACCCAGCACCTCCACCACTTGTAAGGCAACGTTGAGGACGCAAGACTCTTCTTTTATTTCCCGAGCCTGAGCCCCACATCAGGTCAGAGTGGTGATGATGAGTATGTACAGATGAGTAAATGAAGCGCATGAATTATTGCTCACAATATGTATAGGTGCTCAAGTGACGTGGACGAACGAACGAAAAACGATGCTTTATTGTCAACGGTGCGGCCGGGGACCGGCCCTCGTTTTTCGGTCGTTCGTCCACTTCACCTGAGTACCTAAATAATACCGAATCTAGAAAGACATATATATATATATATATATATATATATATATATATATATATATATATATATATATATATATATGTGCGTGTGTGTTCCTGGATTCGGTATTATTCGCGCCAGTGCCCGAGCGCCACTCTTGCTTCTTACTATATATGGGTCATTCCATATCAAGTGTACCAGGTCAATTTTCGACCATCTCCGATCCGGCCGAAAAAAATTGTCCACGTATATGTGAACGTGATAAGTAGTTATTGAGGCGTTGTTCCTCGCAAAAAAAATTTTTTGTTGCCTAGAGGGTGCTTCGAACTTTGGGCACCCGAGTGAAACTGTGCCGCGCTAAATAATTTGTATAAAATTACTGACCTGAGCACTTACTACGAAACAACTTTTTCCATAATTCTAAGGCACTAATGTTTCATGACAATGATAGTTTATTCATTTTGGTCTTTACTTTCTTTATTTTCGGCCTTGGAGAAAAATTGCAATATGCTGAATGTTTCGAGTATTTTATAAAAAGCACAGATTTTTTCGCGAGTAATATATTCACATTATGTGCTTCATGGGTTCCTATAATAAATGATGAAAATACTTCGGGAGCGTAGGAAGCAAAAACATTACCACAATATTGTGACAAATTTCGAAAAAATGGCATTTTGACTCATATTGAGGCTTCATTTTCTCAATGGAGCGGTCCAAGTAAAAATATGGCTTATAAATTGTGTTGCACAATATGATTTGTTGGAAGACATACAGAATGTTTCAAAAGAGTAGATTTTGTTTTAAGGAAGAAAAAAATTTTCCAACTGAACAACCACAAGGTAGTAGGAAGCTTGCATTTGTCTCGCCTTCACTGCACAGCACGTCAGCGTAAGATTACAGCGGGGGGCTTTTCGGCAGCGAAAAATGCAAGTAATACAACTGCTAGTCAGTTGTTCCAGTAATAATTGTTGTATAGAACGTCAAAAAGGGCTCTAGTGCTAAAATTACGAAAGGGTATCTTCCCTTTTGGACATTCAAAGGGCAGGTTATACTCAACCGCTTCATAGTCCAAAAGGGCACAATTATAATGTCGTCGATGGCCTGCAATATAGTATTGGGGCGTTGTGTTTGGCTTCTGATAATGAATGCACATGGTCTTAATAATAATTATTGACATAATTAAGATATAGTCTACTTAAGCTGTTTTATCGCTTATCACCGGTTGCCAAGCTGTGATCGCTGTGCAACAATCATACTGTGATCGCTTATCACCGGTTTGCATGATGAAACTATGTATCCTAGGTGTACGCGTTAGAGATGATTCGACATCGTGCTTATATATGACACTTAATGCGCCATTTCCAGTTGCGATTTAAAATTTTCATCCACGTTTTTCTTAAAGGTTCTACACTCTAAAAAAAAAAAGGGAGCGAGAATGGAGCAACGGGCTCCGTTTCTCCTTCGGCGTAGCGACTTTCTCCCTTGCGGGCGCTTTACCCGTCGCGCCCTCTTGCGACAAGCGCCAGAGGAGTAACGTTTCTCCTACAGTGTTCTAGTTTCTCCTCAACCACGTGGCCTTGCGATCGCGCGCATGCGCACGCCGAGCTACGTCGTGATTCCGTGCTGCGGAGCGCGGCGCCGCGCGCCACCCTCTTCGATGCGGGTATTATATTTCGCATCCTTTCGCGGTCAGTCGGCAGTGTCAGATTATCCATCAAGCAATACCCGACCTCGTCCAGTCGCGTGCGATTACTTGTACCTAGGATTGATGCAAGCAATGCAGGAGAGACGTTTATTCTTTTGTTTTCTTGGTACAGTAACGTCTGTGCCGACATTTTTCTTTAGCGCTCAGCGTGCGCGCGATGCGCCGTATACTTTCGTGTGTGTGGTGTTGTTTGTATACGTTTGCGCACAACCTGTTTGTCATGAATACACTTAACAAACAGTCTTCCTTTATTGAACACCTTAGACTGTACACAATTAATCGATTTTTTCGGCTTCGACATACTTGGTAAGCATACGCGTTCTTAGTTTTACGGCACTTATAGCACTCATCAATTCAGCAAGCATCAAAGTTAATTTTTTCAACATTCTAGCAAACGTGATACCACTGCACAGAGCATGCGTGAAAGCACGATGATATATAATTGCTGCAGATTTACGTGCCGCGACCACCAGATGATTATGAGGCACGCCGTGGTGGCGGACTGCGGATGAATTTCAACCTACTGAAGTTAACTTTAATGTGAACTCAGACATAAGCACACGGGTGTTCTTTGCGTTTTGCCGCCATCGAAATGCGGCCGCCGTGGCCGGGAGTCGAACCCGCGCCCTCGAGCATAGCCACGCGACACCCAACGGCTAAGCTACCACGGCAGGTAAAAGCACAAAAGGAAATGGGCAGCAAAGTCTCACCGAGCGTTTATTTGCCAGACTGGGTTACAATCATCAGTAACGTTAAACTGCATCCTAATTGCACATTTCTGAAAAATTCTCAAACACATGCGTTTTGAATTACGCACGTCTGCACTGAGAGTTAGCATGGAATTATGCACGCGTGCAGTATGTCTCTCGTCCACGGGATTCTGCTTTGGCGTGCGAAACTCAACACAAAATGCACTTCTAGTGACAGCTGTGCACAGCAGGTAATTACGAACACTTGCACTCACCTTTGCGAAAGAGTATTCCAAATCCAAAGTAATAGTAACCACTGCCACAGCGCTAACAACACAGTTGTCGCACAATGACTGCAAGTTGGCATGCCAGGCGAATACCGTGACGCATCTGTAGCAGAGTAGTAAGTAGGTGCAGCTTCCTAAAATATTATTGAACACGTAGTATGAGTAGCGTTCTTTTCCATAACCAGCGCGGTGTAGCCCTAGTTCTACTGATGTAATCAAGCTGCCGCGACGCCAAAAGCCCTGACATCGCTCACGAAAGAACACCGTCTGGTGCGAGGCCATCTTGTCTTGTTTCTTCGCACGACCCGTGTTGTAGCGTATGTATACACAATTGAGACGGCCGTTAACGCATCAGAAGCACTGTCATTGAAGGCCTAGCAGTCAAATTAATCCATGGCTCATTGTCATACTTGTGGTCAAAGCTTAAATAGAATGTTAACAGATGTGAACGTCAAACAACTCACGCGACGACGGCGGCAGAATCTGACTAAATCTAGCTAGAATGCCTCGATGCGCTCGTTCGCCTCCGCTCCGTTCAGAGTGGAGACAAGCGCGTCGTCTGCTACAGCGGTCGCCATTACTGATCCCAATCGTCAATGCGCGCTATGCCAGCGCGCGGATTCGCAGCCTTTTGCTCACGAGTAAAGACACTTTGAGCTGGACTTGCCTTCGCAAACGCATAATCATTCACGGATGTTGCTAGTTATAGGTTTGTAGGCACGCATCGCAGCAAGTAATCGAATGTTTCACGCCTAAAGGTGTTGCAGAACGTAATGACCCCTCACCGCCGGCGCGGCCTCTGGGCTGCTGGCTGCGGCTGAGTGGTGCACAGCTTCTTTGGATCACTGAGAGCTGCAGACATCACTATTCACTTTTATACTTTGCGGGTGTATATGTTCGTTTATTTATTTATTTATTTATTTATTTATTTATTTATTTATTTATTTATTTATTTATCTGATTATTTATTTTTACACCGCATACACACAGCATTTCCCAACATGCATCAGCAGTGATAAATTTGCTGACATGAGAACCCTAAGGTTTACTCGCAGTTTAGCTAAATTTTAAAGCGAATAGAATACGCGCGCAGGTTCCGAGGCTGCTGTTTTACGTGACCGATTGCCGGATATATTCGTCCTCGTGTACTCCTATTGAATGCCTATTTCAAATACGGCTGTATTTACCATTCAGAGAAAATACCAGCGAAAATGCTGTAAGCATCACAATGTCGTTTAGCAATCGCAGCGGAAACGACTATACTCTGTGATGCCTCACTTTTTAGGAGCGAAGCTTCTTAGAATCTCACGATGGCCGTTGTCGCCGTCGGACCGAAACACAGGTGTTACATACACCGTACCTACAGAGAGCGTTCATAGCGCGCATATGGTTTAAAAATAGACCATACTCTGTCCATCCGTCCGTGAATATATCCGTCCGGGCGTCCATCCGTGCATCTGTCCGTCCGCCCGTCCGTCCATCTGTCCATCCGTGCGTGCGTCCATCTGTCCGTGTATCTGTTCGTACGTCCGTGTATCTGTCCGTCCGTCCGTCCGTCCGTCCGTCCGTGCATCTGTGCGTGCGTCTGTCCATATCTGTCCGTCCTTTATACTAGTCGGCGACTCCAACGTAGACATTATGGACCTTAGGACATGGCTTCGCTCCGTTATGGTGTACTGGAATGGGGTAGTGTGCCGTCTGGCGCCTGAGACGTGGCTCTTTTTGCGATGACGGCCTAGTCAACAGAACACACCGTTCTACGGTGGCGCCACCACTCGCTGGAGCTTGGATTCATTGTATGACAGCGGATAATATACGGCCTCCGAGATGGGCTCGGCTTTCACAGAGGCCTTGTTTAAACTTAAACTAATTGCTGCACGAGTGCTTCGCCTATCTTCGCTGACACTTCGTTTCTGCGGCGTTCTCTTGTGTTGTTGGCAATGGTGAATCTTCGAGACTATGCGACAGAAAGAGGCGGTAGCCAGGGGAGCACCGTTGAGAATCTTGCGGACATCAGATACACGTTGGCAGACGATCGAAAAACACCCGCATCTTTCAGCAATGGTCTTTCGCTCTTATTACCATCTGCAGAGTTCATTTATTAATTTCAGCTAGTAAATGTTTCCTTTTATCGCATTATGCAAACACAAGGCTTACATGAGCAAAAAACGAAATCTTTTACCGTCTGCATTATGTGCAGACGACGCTCAATACAAGCATTGAAAGCAGACGATTAGAAATGTAGTGTCGCGCACGTACGTTATGATTGTTTCGTTCGCTGACGTTACCCAGCGTGTCAAGAACTTTGAAGCCGTTATGTTACCCCGCATTTTGAGCTCTTCTTTCACGTACGAAGCGACAAAATGTGGCCTTCATGTGGAATTAAGCGACCTCAAGTAAGTGTACTTGTTCCCTTCCACAATCGCACTCTCTGTGGGGGGCACGTTTAAGACTTTTCATATTTGTCGGCGGTTAGTCACATAATGGTATGAAACCTAGAAACAAACAAAACTGTGCAAATGTATGATGTTTATCTGCCTTAACCTGCACTAGGCCCCGCATGACAAATTCAAAATTCGCGCCTTAGGCACACCGTTCGATCGCAGCGCCCTACTGGTGGCATCATCGCAAAAGCGACCACCACTCTCCCATTGGTTTGCTCTGAAGACGGCACACTATCCCATTCTAGTTCATGGATGTGCAGGCATTTTTTTCAGCGCCGCGAATTTCGCGTTGAAATTAATGACCGTGTATGGTACTCAAAAAGCGTTCCTTCAGGGAGGTAATTCTGAAAAATCATTCCACCGGATAACGAAAAAATATTTTTTTTTCTAGTCGTCGTTCTTGTTCTGCAAGAAAACACAACTCGGAGTGAATAGTTGCAGTTCATTACAGACGCGACAATATTCATAATCACACGTTCGTGCATCAAAAAAAAAAAAAAAAAAAAGAAGAAGAAGAACAAGAAGGAGATGCCCGTGACAGCGAAATTACGATTTCCAAGCACACCCCGAAAACAACGCCAAATTTATGATAACGGTTCAAACGCGATAAAATCAGTTGGCGTTACGAGTTAGCTCAACGTTCGAGGCACCAACACGCAGTCAAAACCACACACATAACTTGTAATAGTCGAAACTGTGACTGCGTTGCTAGTAATATACACGCCGTTTTAAAAATTATTCCAAAAGTACCCGACGTGCTTGCAATACTCACGCTGCATACACGATAGGCACTCGTCGGCTGCCACTTGTCAAGCTTTATTATCACTGTCAATAAAAGTGCATCGTCCTGTCGTCTCTTTTCTTCGTCCGTGTTTTTTCGTGCGCCTTAAGTTTCTGTCCGTGGTTGGAAGCCGCATCCAAGCGAGATTGCAAGACCCGTGTATTGTAAGCATCTGTAGGTATGTTGACGATTTTTTGGTCCTTTTGAAAGATGTTTCTGACCTTGATGCAGTGATTAGTAATGTCGTCAGTGTATTCCAGAATGGAGGGCAGGGTCTTAAGTTTACTTTCGAAAGGCCGGTAAACAATGAGCTTCCGTTTTTGGATGTTAGGTTGCGTTTTTCTGATAATCATATCTGTTGGTTATACAACCCAAGATCAAAAAAGGCCTTACTGCCGCACGGTAGCGCTCACTTGAAGCTAGTCAAGCGCTGTATTGCAAAGCATTGCTTGAACTCAGCCCTCAATAAGACTTGCAGTCATGCTCTTTCCGAAAGTTTCTGTGCCCACGTTTTGAGACTAAAGCGTGCGGGCTACCCCCCAGAACTTATCACTGCCGTTTGTGAGTCCCTCCTGCAAAATATTAAACGTGGAAAACCAAGCGACAAGCCTAACAAACCGCACACGCCGGTCAAGGTCATCCCATATATACACCAAGTATCGCACAATATTAAACGGATAGCAAGAAAACACAACGTTCAAGTTGTTTTTTCCGCTCCTTGCAAACTCTCAAAGTTGTGTGCTTTGACTAACGGTAAGAAGCGGCGTGTTTGTGTCACGCAACACCGGAACAAATTTACAGAGTGCGATTCTAATGTCGTTTACAGCATTCCCCTGAGCTGTGGCCGGCGCTACAACGGTCAGACCGGCCGTTGGTTTAACGATAGAGCTAGAGAGCATAATTTGAACGTGCGCAATCAATCAGGAGGATTTCTGGGTGAGCACTGCAAACGCTGTGGTTGTACCCCTGATTTTCAACGTACACAGTTTCTTAAGAAAGCGAAAGATAAAATTGAGCGCGAAATTGTGGAAGCCTTTTTCATACATAAGGCAGGTGACAATTGCGTTAGCAGGCCTTCAATCGTCTTGTCTGATGCTGAAATTGAATATTAAAAGGTTTTATTTAGGGGTGGTTCTCACTTGCATATATGGTTTTTTTTTTTTTGTCATGTAATCTTTCATCGTTTTTATGCCCTGTATACGCGAAGCGTTCGCCAGTTGTTATTTTACTTTCTTGCACGCATGCTCCGTGGGAATTCTTTTGTTAGATAAACACATGGTTATGATTGTTGTTTATCACTGCTTGTTAGTTGCAGGAAAACGTGGCTGCCAAAGCGAGCGATCATGGCACATATAAAATGCATTGGAAAAGGCAATAAAGTTCAGTTGTAAGTCAGCGCCCGTGGTGTCTACTAAGTGTCTTTGTCCGTGTGTTCTTTAGCGCTGCCCAAAGAAGTTCAACGATGAACCAGCTCGCCCAAACCAAAGTTTTGCTAGTTAAGTTTCAACATCCATAAAAGTCTTCTTTCGGGATTCCTTGGGAAAGAAACATCTTCCATCCATTCCTAGAATGGTTCGTGCACTGTGACACGCAACATCCAGTCATCTTGCGGGACTCGCGACGAATCAGACGGGTGACAAGGCGGCAGGCACCGCGTGCAAGCTTAAAAAGAGCGCGGCGTGGGCTAAAACATGGCGGACGCGCGAGGCGAGGTGGCGTCGACCCTTTCAAAGAATGGCCACACTCTAAGCGGGGGCGCGCGCATCGAGGCACTCTAAATCTAGCCCTCATGCTGCGCCCTCCCAGAGTAATAATAAGAAATAAAGAAATCAGAGAGGGAAATTTTATCTGTAGCCGCTGTCAAGAGATGGCGCAGCCTTCAAAATGTCGTCGGAATGGTATCCATAGTTCGTGGTCGTCGCTTTCATGCAAACTTAATCAACTCTATAATTATCAGGTTCATTATTATGCAGCTTTTGGTTAAAAGCTGATTTTAGCTAAGGGATAGCTACAGTACTATTGCGTCTGCGTGCCTTGCGGTGCAGCCATTAAATGTAATAGCGTTGACCAAAAATTACGTGCCACTTGTATCACTAGGGTCTGCCGTATTTCAGTGACTATACAAGCGTCAGCATTTCGTATTGGATTATGTGTAAACACGTCTGTGCGTACGCTGCTGCGGTGATTCATTCATGGTGTGGGCTGCATGTATAATAATGAATGAAATGTGTATTGAATTCAGTGAGGGATGTGTGTACTATGTGTCTCGCAGACTTAGCAAACGTGTACGTACTAATGAATGTGTTTGTAAATATGTTATACCAGCCTTCCAGTGTAGTTGCGTGATCCATGAATGGGCTTGACTCGCCAATTATCCGCCAAAAGGCCATTGTGTAGTATCAACGTGCATCGCAAACGTTTTTTTTTTTCTAGTATCGTTGAATTCCTCCAGATGGCGCCAGCTACCGCCTACTTCATGGCTGTGGTGCTCTCACCACTCCACCTACTTATATATTGTTGAACATCTATCTATCGAAACTATAAACTGGTGGGACGGAATTATTTTGCTGCGATCGAGTGTGCATTTTGGAGGTAAATCTCGGGGCCTATTGCCCCGTAAACGTGTGGATAACGTCGCTACATGGTGTGATTCTTCGATAAATAAAGACAGCAAGCCTAACCTGTAGTCTCCCGGTGAGAACTTCTTTGCAATATCCGTACCTCCCACAGTGAACGCCGTCTCGCTGGCCGAGTGAAACCTACGAGTTCCGTCGTTCCGTTGCGCGAAGTTTTCACCGCCCCAGGTTTGTCTGCTTGATTTTATTGTTATATCACTCGATATTAAGATAAGCGGGACCGTTTTTTGTGATAACCAGTGCCGTATACTCTTTATCAGTCGAGAATCGATGAACTCGCTAGGCCTAATCGCTGCGCTAACTTTGTGTCAGCCATCTTGATTTTGACGAGGGAGAAACCGTTCCTCCATGCAAAATGGAGGAACCGTTCCTCCATTTAAGGACGAACATTGGGGACATCGCCGTTTCTTCCTTAATGGAGAGAGGGTCGCTCCGTTTTTTTTAAGAGTGTAGGGTGCTGAATATGTTAAAAGCCCCTCACCATTACCGGACGGGCTTTTAATTAAAACATTTTCAGCACCTTCGGACAATTAAAAAATAGGGGGGATGAAAATGTTCAAATCTCTCCGGAAATGGTGACTGAGGTGTCATTTATGGGCACGATGTCGAATCATCTCTAACGCGTACACCTAGGATGCATAGTTTCATCATGCAAACCGGTGATAAGCTATCACGCATCGGCCTGTATACCTGATACATCATAAAACAGCTTAAGTAGACTATATCTTAAGTATGTCAATAATTATTATTAAGACCATGTGCATTCATTATCAGAAGCCAAGCACGACGCCCCAATACTATATTGCAGGACATCGACTACATTATAATTGTGCCCTTTTGGACTATGAAGCGGTTGAGTATGACCTGCCCTTTGAATGTCCAAAAGGGAAGATACCCTTTCGTAATTTTAGCACTAGAGCCCTTTTTGACGTTCTATACAACAATTATTACTAGAACAACTGACTAGCAGTTGTATGACTTGCATTGTTCGCTGCCGAAAAGCCCCCCGCTGTAATCTTACGCTGACGTGCTGTGCAGTGAAGGCGAGACAAATGCAAGCTTCCTACTACCTTGTGGTTGTTTAGTTGGAAAATTTTTTTCTTCCTTAAAACAAAATGTACTCTTTTGAAACATTCTGTATGTCTTGCCAACAAATCATAGTGTGCAACAATTTATAAGCCATATTTTTACTTGGACCGCTCCATTGAGAAAATGAAGCCTCAATATGAGTCAAAATGCCATTTTTTCCAAATTTTTCACAATATTGTGGTAATGTTTTTGCTTCCTACGCTCCCGAAGTATTTTCATCATTTATTATACGAACCCATGAAGCACATAATGTGAATATATTACTCGCGAAAAAATCTGTGCTTTTTATAAAATACTCGAAACATGCAGCATATTGCAATTTTTCTCCAAGGCCAAAAATAAAGAAAGTAAAGACCAAAATGAATAAACTATAATTGTCATGAAAGATTAGGATTATGGAAAAAAGTTGTTTCGTAGTAAGTGCTCAGGTCAGTAATTTTATACAAATTATTTAGCGCGGCACAGTTTCACTCGGGTGCCCAAAGTTCGAAGCACCCTCTAGGCAACAAATTTTTTTTTGTAAGGAAGCAAGAGCGGCGCTCGGGCACTGGCGCGAGCTCGGCTAGCTCGAAGCAGAAGAGAACGAAACAGAATAACAGCCGGCCCGCAGCAAGGGCGTTGTCTCTTTGTTCTCGCTTCTTCATTACAATGGCGCAGTCGTCGGAAACGAAGCCTTAAGGCAGAAACCTCCTGTGTTCGTCCGTCTTCGGCATTGTGGCGCCGTCAGTCCAGGAACGCCGCCCTCGCTTCCTAGGGCATGGAAACCGCAAGCTGGCCGCCGCAGGAAGCACCGTTTGGCAAGGACGGCGTCCAAGCCTCCTCGTCACCCGCTTGCCTGCTGGGGCTACAAGCACCGTCCGGGGAAGGCGTCCAGGCCTCCTCGGCTGCTCGACGGTACTATGACCACGATTCAGTGATTCCTGACATCGCCGCGCTGATTGCTGCTACGACAAAATATTCCGCGGCCGCCGTCGATAGTTCTCCAGGTGGCTCACCCGACGATACTGCGAGAATCATCCGTGAAGCCGCGCGCTTGTGCCAACAACTTCAGAGTTTCGCGCCTTCGAACTGCAGGGTCCCAACAGCCGGCGTGAGTACCACGGCGCCCGCCTTCTCCGCAGTCACCACCCTGGTTCCTCCGGCTCCTCACTCGACCTACCCACGGACGTGATGCGGGCGACGTTCATGCTTGCCCAGTAGCTAGACCGTTTCGCCGTGCGAACTTCCGGATCCTTGCACTCCACATTGCCATCAGTGGTTGCATTGGAACTACCGGAGTTCCGAGGATTCCAGGACGATGCCGTCCTGTCGAAACGGTAAACGCTCTCGGCACCCGCAGTGCCTGGCCGTACCACCGAAAATGGCTGGTGGCCATCGACCGCCTTCGCGATGCTGCCAAAGCCTGGCACAACTACGAAGGCGTCAGACAACATTCTTGGCCAGAATGGTGTGACAGGTTAACATATGTATTTCGCCTGCTTTACTATGCCTCCAACCCTCTCCCTGTCAACCCAGGCACTACCGCGGATGAGAGCTCTGCGACTCACCACCTCGACAGTGCACCTCTCGGCACCCTATCTCGGGAAGGACATCGTCCCGACAGTGCAGCTTTACCCTCCGCCAACCAGCCCTCTTTCGGAGAAAGAGTTTCCGAGGGGAAGTACTTGGATTACCCATCTGTTCGCCGGAGCACCTGCGCAGACGGAATCGCGGACGCGGAAGGAGACGCGCTCAACACGAGGCATGGCAGAAATACGAAGGCGTCAAGCAACCGTCCTGACTGCAATGGAGTGCAAGGCTCATCTCTGTTTTCGGCCGGATTTGCCACGGAAACTGCGAGTTCAGCCAGACGCATCCCGAGGACGGAGCTCAAGAGGGGCACCACCTCGAGGCTGCAGCTCAACACCGCCGCTCACCGACAGACACTTTGGCATCCTGCCCTCGCACAAACACCGGACTCGGCTTGTTCTCACACCCAGTCCCGAGGAATGACCTCCCGCCAAGTTTCGGCAACCAAATCGACGCCGTGGCACGACCACATGCACTACAGCGAGCCACCCAATACCGAACGCGACCGCTTCCAACGGTACAGGTCCACGTCGACGGAATCGGCGAGCTTACGGCTGTTGTGCAAACCGGAGCTCCACGTACTGCGCTGCATCGACGCCATGCCCCAGCCGCCTTCCAACCTTGGTCCGAGGCACCCCTGAGCGGCCTCGGCAGAAGCGCGTTGCCAGTCGGTGCGCTGGATTTGCAGTTACAGACCGAAGCCGGCAGTTACTACCTTGCCGCCGTTCCCGTCATCGAGTACTTGCACGCTGACATGGTTTTGGGACCCGACTACCTCCTGTCTGGTGAGGTTCAACTTATCATAGATGGCGGCTGAGTTAAGCTCCACTGCTTGACACCGAGCATTTCCTCGGCCCCGAATGCCCCAGTTGGAAGACTGCAGTCACAGATGTCCAGCAGCGAGAACATCCTCAGTGACCAGCCGGAGGCACATCTGCCTACTTCACGGCAGTCGTTGGCCGAGTGTGCGAGTGCTCCGCTCAATGAATCCATGGCTGCCGACGACACATTTATGGAAGGCATGCCTGCTTTGTCGGGATTAGCCGGGCGCGGCATGGCCGAAGCTAGCGATGCGCCACTAGCAGATGGAGCCATCATCGGCTCTTCTGGCCGCCCAGCGTGCAATTCTGCTGACAACAACGGGCAGTTAAGTCTCACTTCCAGCTGAGTGCCGTGCGGATCACCACGAGGCAGTCTGCGTCAACGGGGAATCCGACGCTGATCGGTCAGACGGCGACCAGCTCGCACGAAGCAGCGACATGACGCCTTCGTACAACCCTGGCACCTGCAGCGAGGTGTGCAGCCATGGTGGTGTTAACCTGTGTGGACGCCGCAGTAGAGAGCCATTAGATAGCATCTTGCTTCCTCGCGGCCGCGGAAGAGGAGAGTGCGGTGACGGCAGCGCAGAGCTTTCTCCGTCAAACCACCATGGCCAAGTATCGCAGCCTGTCTATGGCAGCCTGCCTGCTTTCCTGGTAGGCACGACACAGTCAATGGCGTCCACCAGAGCCGTCATCGCCCGACTTTCAAAGCAAGACACACCGTGGCCGTGACCGGCCTCTGCGAGGCAGCCAATACCGCCCGCCAGAAGCATTACTTCTACCTGTGGTGGTTCATAGCCCAGGTCCTCTGAATGTTTCCACCTTCGAAGGGATGACCGCCACCGGAGAAGGGCTAGCTTTGGCAGGACTGCATGTACGCAGCGTGGCCGAGTGTAATGATGATAAAGCGGTGCTCGGGCAAGGGGGCATACCCGGCTAGCGGAAGAGGAGAAAGACGAAGGCAGAATAAGAACAGCCGGCCCGCAGCAAGGGTGCTGTCTCTTGTGACTCTTCCTTTACTATATATATATATATATATATATATATATATATATATATATATATATATATATATATATATATATATATATGGGTTATAACACAACGGAGGCGTTGTCAGATTACTGGAGTCAGAATCAAGGTTTTCAGGGATGTTGAATTTGAAATCTGAGGAGCTTGCTTTTGATTCACGGGTTGTGACAATGTGGGGGCACACTTTGCACCGAGCTTTTAAGGATGTCCTTCAGGTATATATATATATATATATATATATATTTCCATGCGCCTTTCTTATTTTCACTTTTGCTGTATTCGGCTTTCGCCCACAAAGACTGTCAGCAATGCTCAGCGCAAACCGCGCCTCATTGTTCGAGAAGCTTCGCGATTATAGTAGATCGTTTTGTTAAGATTGCTCGCAAGACGCGAAAACTCGAGCTTATTTTAGAGCTTGCGCGACAACCAGTGATAAGGCTGGAATATTCGATGACACACGTATAAATGCCGATGCGCCTCACCGTCTGTCAGTTGATCGACGGCCGACGCTCTGTTCGCCGCTATCAGTGCCAGTGTGTATTGCTGTAATCTTACTTTCCGTTTACCGGCCACAAGTTCGGCCAAATAAACAGTTTCATCTTGAACATACCGACTGCTGCCTTCGTCAACGTCACGACCATGTGACAACATATAGCCGTTCATGCTTATTTATTTTGGAAACTATCCTCTATTTGGTCAGAAACAAGCAAATTTAATACACAATGAAATTATTCTCTTTCACAGGTATTGCAAGAATTCAGAGTGGAGAACCACCATGGAGACATTGGCTTCCTTTCACAGATGACGAGTCGGCCACAAAAGCCAGCCAGGTTGCGCTTCATTAAACTCGCGTAGAAAGTACAAGGGGGACCCTCCCGAGTTGTTAGGGTGAACTCAAATAAAGGGCACTTGCCAACTGCTTGAATTGTTCTCTTAAAGGGTGATGTCGTGCTTTTTATTCAAAGGCTCTCCTTGTCATTGTGTTCAAGTTAGTAAAATTTTTTCTTATTCTATGTACATTGTCGCTACCACGCATTACTATAGCCGCTCTGTGGTGCGGGTGTCTTGGGACACTACCAGTTAGCAATCGCTTCCCAGCGTACGCGACGGTGGTGGCGCCGGCGGTGAGGGGGTAAAGGCGGGAGACAGATACGTCGACTCCTGAACAGGTGTCATCGTCTCTGTCTTTCGTGTGGTGTCTTTTTTGCGCAATCCTTTGTTTCGGAACGAATGCACCAACAAGCCCTTAAACGTGTGCTACTAGATCACGTATGTCGCAACGCACTCGCCCCTGCTCGTCGTTCTGCAGAATCGAAAACTACGCTAAGCACAAGTACACTAAGAAATCAATAACACAATTCAGCCCAACGAAGGTGGATGGACAGCAGGGCTGTGAACATCATGGTAAGAAAAGTTTTGGTAAGACGTTATTGCCTCATTAATTGTCACTTCATCAGGACTGTCACGACACACGACGCATCCGTGCGTGGTAGACAGGAGGCGCAGTACCGCCCCTCGTTTATCATGCACTTCCAAATTCAGCACGTCTTCTGTTAAGAAAAGGTCTGCGTTATGGATTCGTCTCCTTTTACGGTACTTTACGCCACGTCTCCGTCGTTACCAATCGCAGTGAAGTCATCAACCACAGTCTGTCGCACACACCACAACTAAAACGAAACATTTATCTAGAAAGCCATCCCTCATTTTAAGGCGAAAGCCTTTAATGTCTCATGCTTACGTCTGTTAGACTATCCGTCCGTTCCCACGTCCGTTCCCAGTCATGATACAGACCAACAACTGTGTCGCTCGTTTCATTTCGGAAACTTGAACATCCTGGTAAATTTCGTTCGGTATTGCGACATCGCTGCCCGGCCAAACACAACAATATTAATAATAACGACGTACCTGTCGTTAATAATATGCGTAGCGCTTATATTCGCCGATAAACAGTACTTGCGGTTTGAGCGGAAACCAGCTAGCGCGACTGTCTTTCGCAGGAGTAGGGCAGGCGTGCTGGCAAGCGGTTCGGAGAAGCGCCCGAAGAATGTGGATTCCCCCCGATATTAAACGCTATACCAGCGTTATACATGCACAAAAAAAAGAAAGTCACAGTTTCATTGCAAGGGAGTAGAAATGCATGCGATAGCAACAAATTGTAATGTTATACGAATTGAGGCTGGCGCCTAAATGTTTTGGATCCAATCTGAGGCAACTCTACAAAACGCTGGTTTAAGAGAGTACGGCCGCTGCAGGGACACTCTTCGCGCTGAGAGCGCAGTACGTAAAAGGGCATGCGAGCTGCCCGCTCCCGGTTCCCGAGATAGCGAGATAACGCACGCGCCAGCGACGACCACGCTCGTAAAATAAAGGTCGCAGTTGCCAGCTCGAGGGCACCCCTCCTCCTTCGCGTCTTTTCACGCTGGCGAAAGACGGGCGGGGTGTTTCCTTTCTGTTGAAGCATTCGATGGCCGGACTAACAGGCTAGGGGATCTCTACTGAAGCAGGGTGTGGGTACGGGCTAGTTGGTATTCCATTTCGTAAATTAATTACAGCGCAAGAGAAGACACGGGACAACGAGACTAACGAAGACGAGCGCTGACTTCTCATCGCATGCGCCTCGGAGCGACGGAGATGGGCCGGTTCGTTTGATCTCCGCTTCAACCGCATTCATCGCCCCCCACTCGCGCGCTATTACCCGCGGGTAGAACGTTCGATGCGCTGGGGGGTTCTTATCATTATGGACTTTATACGCGACATGACGGCGACGGCAACGGTGACGACAAAAGCCCGTCGAGACTGTCCATACAACTGCTATCGCAATAAAAAAAAATTGAAGGACACTTTGTACATTCCAAAGTGTGTTCGGCGAAAGCGTGTGGCCATTCCACTTATTATGCCATGCCTTTTTTCTTTTACACTCTCAGTGGGATAAGACACAAACCGAATGGGTAATTTTTTACCGCCAATCGCAGCGAGACGCGAGACTCATCTTTCTCCGGCCGCATGCGTTAGTATTTTCTCGCGCTTTGCGCATCGTGCGAACGCCATCCGCGTTCCAGCTCTTAAATTGACGGACACTTTGTAAATTGGAAAGTATATTCCGTGAATGCCTGGGTCCATTGAGACGGCGTCCGTCAGAATGATTGCAAACTCTGGGCACAGCGACGCTACGCAAGCAAAGCGCGAGCGCTATAGAGTCCGACGCGACCGGCGTTCCGTCTGCGCATCCCGGCGGCCACCTGGCTCCGTGCCAGAGCTCGGATGAACCGACAGACGGACAGACGGATGGATGGACGGACGGATGAACAGACAGACAGACGAACGGACAGATGGTCGGACGGACACCGGACGGACGTGAGCATGAGACATTAAAGGCTTTCGTCTTAAAGATTACACCATCTCCCGCTAAAGGGAACGATGTGTAGATGCGAAGCAGCGGGCGCTAACGCTTACACTGGCGGCGGCGTTGACGCTGGCGCTCATCGCAGCGTTGCACAGGAGAAAAACCTGGGGGGGCACAAAGCACGCAGTGATGGACCGGTGTTTCCTACTGGAACATCCCAATCGCTGCTAATGGGCAGTGAGAGACAGAAGACTCGGACTGGACACAGAGACCCGCAGTTCGCTTTTAGTTAACGCGCGCGCTGCGAATTTTTTATCGTTCCACAACGCACAGGAGAAATCTCCCACCGGCACCACCTTGCAGGTCAAGATCCATTGCCATATATACGGGGTGGCCAGTGAACGGTTGTGCAGCGCGAGCAGTCGGTTTTTTCAGCCAAGAAACTCGCTAGCAGACGCTGCCTGCGTCGGCGTCGCGAGGCGAGAGAGGGGGTAGCGTGGGAGAGGGGATGACGCGCATGCGCAGTGGGGGTGTGGACGCCGCGGGAAGGGATGCCTAGAGGAGAGAGGGGGAGAGTAGGAGAGGAGAAAGGGGGGAGCGTAGGAGGGGAGAGAGGGAGCGGACGCGCATGCGCAGTGAGGGTGTGGCCTCCGCGGGGAGGGATGCCTAGTGGAGAGGAGGTTTTTTATTTTTATTTTTTTTAATGGGTTGGCGCATGCGCAGTGGGGGGTGTGGACGGACGGACGGACACCGGACGCCGGACGGACACCGGACGGACGGACACCGGACGGACGTGAGCATGAGACATTAAAGGCTTTCGCCTTAAAAAAAGACATGGCATAGTCAGTCGAATGGCCACAGGCTTTCGCCGAACACTCTTTGGAATTTGCAAAGTGCCCTTCAGTTTTTCCAGTAAGTTCCTGAACTCTTACAATTTGCGGCGCGCGATTTGCGTCTCTTCCCCACAATCTCCGATTGGCGGCACGGATTGTCCCGTCTGGTCTGCGTCTTGCCATCGGCCTCTTGGGCAGAGTTTTTGGTGTTGACGCGAGCCGCAGTCCATCGTGCTGTCGCCGAATTTTGCGCCGTTACGTTTCGTAAGTAAGCTACTCTTCAGGACTCCTACACCCGGATGGAATTCTTTGTGGCTTCGTGCTACTGATGGGTGGTCAGTTATCCCTTTCATAAACTTTCTGCCACCTCGAGGGATTCCGCAGAACTCATTTGCGACAAGTAATCTAAGGTGGTCTCAGCACATCACGTCACTTTCTGCGAGCGTTTCTAAGTCACTAGGTTTCATCGATCACTCACACTTGCTTCTCCCACAGTTAGACTAATGGCACACGAAACTTTCATACGCACCAAACTTGAATACGCATTCCCTATCTGGAACCTCCATCAACAGTAGGTAATCCAGGCGTTGGAGGCAATGCTAAATCTAGACGCTCATTTCATAGCTTAGCAAAACGTTTTCTTGGGCTAGTTGGTTCATGACTTCTGAAGGAAAAATTGTAGCGCAAAGCAGCACATGGACAGACAAAGAGCACGGGACTGGCGCTAACTTCCAACTGTGTTTATTGAAGAAACGTTATGTATATAAATACACAGCACAAGAGCAGCAAGGGCATGGCACTCGCGACAATCGAGCAGAGAACATATCGGAAAATCATATCTAGAAACATTGTCAACAGGAAATTCTATCTCGAAACATTGCATTACAAGAATGCTACATGACTTGGTTGTTGCACGCGTGTTCAAGAAATTGCAATATGATACTGCTAGAGGAAGGAAAAAAGCACCCAAGAAAAAGCAACAGAAATATCTGCAGATTTTTTATATGGCGATAACAACGGTTCTGGATGAACAGAAACTAGAATACAATCCACGAAACATCGAAGCGGTGCTTCATTATAGATCACAGACGAAGTATTCCGAGCGTAACCAGTCAGAAAAACAAAACAAACAAAAAACACTTTTTAAATGCGAAGCATTTCTTAGCGAACTTCGGCGACATTGAGCGTATCTATCTATCTATCTATCTATCTATCTATCTATCTATCTATCTATCTATCTATCTATCTATCTATCTATCTATCTATCTATCTATCTATCTATCTATCTATCTATCTATCTATCTATCTATCTATCTAGCCGCCTACGACTTTGTGCTCTCCTGGCCGTATCGTCAATGGGATTTGTACCAAATTTGGTATGGCATAACATGACTGTATGACGAACATAAATGGCTGGTCATATCATGAAAATCATGAAAACTTGGCAGGAAAAATATGATTTACATGCCACGCTCTTGGCGCGCTCGCGGCCGTTTCGTTAGCTTGATATACACCAAATTTAAAATTCAGTGACGTGACTGTATCACGAACATAAATGACAAGTGGTAATATGGAAATCATGACATGTCATGTGCGACATGACTTGCATGCCACGTTCATGGCGCGCACGCGGGCGCTTCATTAGCTTGATATACAGCAAATTTGATTTTGTGTGACGTGACTGTATGACGAACATAAATGACAACTGGTAATATGGAAATCATGACTTGTCATGTGCGACATGACTTGCATGCCACGCTCGTGGCGCGCTCGCGGCTGTTTCGTTAGCTTCATATACACCAAATTTGGTATTGAGTGACATGACTGTGTGAAGAACATAAATGACCAGTGGTAATATGGAAATCATGACTTGTCATGTGCGACATGACATGCATGCCACGTCCATGGCGCGCTCGCGGCCGTTTTGTTAGCTTGAGATACACCAAATTGGGCACGGCGAAGCGGCTGGAAAGATGCCGCTAACGAAACGCTTCTTTTTCACTGTACAGGCCGTGTTGTTCATGCTCGCCGGGCCATCGGAACCTAGCACTACCGGGAATGAAGTTACGGCGACTACGTTTGTCACTGCTAACTACTGCCCGCTCCCCTCATGGAACTTTGACAAGGTGGATACGCCCCCTTCAGAGCAAGGCATGCCAGTGACGTCATCGTTGGATCGCCCTTTTAAAGACAGTCTACACAGTTGGAACTTCAGTGGGCACGGCGAAGCGGCTGGAAAGATGCCGCTAACGAAACGCTTCTTTTTCATTGTACAGGCCGTGTTGTTCATGCTCGCCGGGCCATCGGAACCTAGTACTACCGGGAATGAAGTTACGGCGACTACATTTGTCACTGCTAACTACTGTCCGCTCCCCCTCATGGAACTTTGACAAGGTGGATACGCCCCCTTCAGAGCAAGGCATGCCAGTGACGTCATCGTTGGATCGCCCTTTTAAAGACAGTCTACACAGTTGGAACTTCAGTGGGCACGGCGAAGCGGCTGGAAAGATGCCGCTAACGAAACGTGTTTTTTTCACTGTACAGGCCGTGTTGTTCATGCTCGCCGGGCCATCGGAACCTAGCACTACCGGGAATGAAGTTACGGCGACTACGTTTGTCACTGCTAACTACTGCCCGCTCCCCCTCATGGAACTTTGACAAGGTGGATACGCCCCCCTTCAGAGCAAGGCATGCCAGTGACGTCTTCGTTGGATCGCCCTTTTAAAGACAGTCTACACAGTTGGAACTTCAGTGGGCACGGCGAAGCGGCTGGAAAGATGCCGCTAACGAAACGCTTCTTTTTCACTGTACAGGCCGTGTTGTTCATGCTCGCCGGGCCATCGGAACCTATACACTACCGGGAATGAAGTTACGGCGACTACGTTTGTCACTGCTAACTACTGCCCGCTCCCCTCATGGAACTTTGACAAGGTGGATACGCCCCCTTCAGAGGAAGGCATGCCAGTGACGTCATCGTTGGATCGCCCTTTTAAAGACAGTCTACACAGTTGGAACTTCAGTGGGCACGGCGAAGCGGCTGGAAAGATGCCGCTAACGAAACGCTTCTTTTTCACTGTACAGGCCGTGTTGTTCATGCTCGCCGGGCCACCAGAACCTAGCACTACCAGGAATGAAGTTACGGCGACTACATTTGTCACTGCTAACTACTGCCCGCTCCCCTCATGGAACTTTGACAAGGTGGATACGCCCCCTTCAGAGCAAGGCATGCCAGTGATGTCATCGTTGGATCGCCCTTTTAAAGAGTCTACACAGTTGGAACTTCAGTGGGCACGGCGAAGCGGCTGGAAAGATGCCGCTAACGAAACGCTTCTTTTTCACTGTACAGGTCGTGTTGTTCATGCTCGCCGGGCCATCGCAACCTAGCACTACCGGGAATGAAGTTACGGCGACTACGTTTGTCACTGCTTACTACTGCCCGCTCCCCTCATGGAACTTTGACAAGGTGGATACGCCCGCTTCAGAGCAAGGCATGCCAGTGACGTCATCGTTGGATCGCCCTTTTAAAGACAGTCTACACAGTTGGAACTTCAGTGGACACGGCGAAGCGGCTGGAAAGATGCCGCTAACGAAACGCTTCTTTTTCACTGTACAGGCAGTGTTGTTCATGCTCGCCGGGCCATCGGAACCTAGCACTACCGGGAATGAAGTTACGGCGACTACGTTTGTCACTGCTAACTACTGTCCGCTCCCCTCATGGAACTTTGACAAGGTGGATACGCCCCCCTTCAGAGCAAGGCATGCCAGTGACGTCATCGTTGGATCGCCCTTTTAAAGACAGTCTACACAGTTGGAACTTCAGTGGGCACGGCGAAGCGGCTGGAAAGATGCCGCTAACGAAACGCTTCTTTTTCACTGTACAGGCCGTGTTGTTCATGCTCGCCGGGCCATCGGAACCTAGCACTACCGGGAATGAAGTTACGGTGACTACATTTGTCACTGCTAACTACTGTCCGCTCCCCTCATGGAACTTTGACAAGGTGGATACGCCCCCTTCAGAGCAAGGCATGCCAGTGACGTCATCGTTGGATCGCCCTTTTAAAGACAGTCTACACAGTTGGAACTTCAGTGGGCACGGCGAAGCGGCTGGAAAGATGCCGCTAACGAAACGCTCCTTTTCCCCGGACAGGCCGTGTTGTTCATGCTCGCCGGGCCATCGGAACCTAGCACTACCGGGAATGAAGTTACGGCGACTACGTTTGTCACTGCTTACTACTGTCCGCTCCCCTCATGGAACTTTGTCAAGGTGGATACGCCCCCCTTCAGAGCAAGGCATGCCAGTGACGTCATCGTTTGATCGCCCTTTTAAAGACAGTCTACACAGTTGGAACTTCAGTGGGCACGGCGAAGCGGCTGGAAAGATGCCGCTAACGAAACGCTTCTTTTTTCACTGTACCGGCCGTGTTGTTCATGCTCGCCGGGCCATCGGAACCTAGCACTACCGGGAATGAAGTTACGGCGACTACGTTTGTCACTGCTAACTACTGCCCGCTCCCCTCATGGAACTTTGACAAGGTGGATACGCCCCCCTTCAGAGCAAGGCATACCAGTGACGTCATCGTTGGATCGCCCTTTTAAAGACAGTCTACACAGTTGGAACTTCAGTGGGCACGGCGAAGCGGCTGGAAAGATGCCGCTAACGAAACGCTTCTTTTTCATTGTACAGGCCGTGTTGTTCATGCTCGCCGGGCCATCGGAACCTAGTACTACCGGGAATGAAGTTACGGCGACTACATTTGTCACTGCTAACTACTGTCCGCTCCCCTCATGGAACTTTGACAAGGTGGATACGCCCCCTTCAGAGCAAGGCATGCCAGTGACGTCATCGTTGGATCGCCCTTTTAAAGACAGTCTACACAGTTGGAACTTCAGTGGGCACGGCGAAGCGGCTGGAAAGATGCCGCTAACGAAACGCTTCTTTTTCACTGTACAGGCCGTGTTGTTCATGCTCGCCGGGCCATCGGAACCTAGCACTACCGGGAATGAAGTTACGGCAACTACGTTTGTCACTGCTTACTACTGCCCGCTCCCCTCATGGAACTTTGACAAGGTGGATACGCCCCCTTCAGAGCAAGGCATGCCAGTGACGTCATCGTTGGATCGCCCTTTTAAAGACAGTCTACACAGTTGGAACTTCAGTGGGCACGGCGAAGCGGCTGGAAAGATGCCGCTAACGAAACGCGTTTTTTTCACTGTACAGGCCGTGTTGTTCATGCTCGCCGGGCCATCGGAACCTAGCACTACCGGGAATGAAGTTACGGCGACTACGTTTGTCACTGCTAACTACTGCCCGCTTCCCTCATGGAACTTTGACAAGGTGGATACGCCCCCTTCAGAGCAAGGCATGCCAGTGACGTCTTCGTTGGATCGCCCTTTTAAAGACAGTCTACACAGTTGGAACTTCAGTGGGCACGGCGAAGCGGCTGGAAAGATGCCGCAAACGAAACGCTTCTTTTTCACTGTACAGGCCGTGTTGTTCATGCTCGCCGGGTCATCGGAACCTAGCACTACCGGGAATGAAGTTACGGCGACTACGTTTGTCACTGCTAACTACTGTCCGCTCCCCTCATGGAACTTTGACAAGGTGGATACGCCCCCTTCAGAGCAAGGCATGCCAGTGACGTCATCGTTGGATCGCCCTTTTAAAGACAGTCTACACAGTTGGAACTTCAGTGGGCACGGCGAAGCGGCTGGAAAGAGGCCGCTAACGAAACGCTTCTTTTTCACTGTACAGGCCGTGTTGTTCATGCTCGCCGGGCATCGGAACCTAGCACTACCCGGAATGAAGTTACGGCGACTACATTTGTCACTGCTAACTACTGTCCGCTCCCCTCATGGAACTTTGACAAGGTGGATACGCCCCCTTCAGAGCAAGGCATGCCAGTGACGTCATCGTTGGATCGCCCTTTTAAAGACAGTCTACACAGTTGGAACTTCAGTGGGCACGGCGAAGCGGCTGGAAAGATGCCGCTAACGAAACGCTTCTTTTTCACTGTACAGGCCGTGTTGTTCATGCTCGCCGGGCCATCGGAACCTAGCACTACCGGGAATGAAGTTACGGCGACTACGTTTGTCACTGCTTACTACTGTCCGCTCCCCTCATGGAACTTTGACAAGGTGGATACGCCCCCTTCAGAGCAAGGCATGCCAGTGACGTCATCGTTTGATCGCCCTTTTAAAGACAGTCTACACAGTTGGAACTTCAGTGGGCACGGCGAAGCGGCTGGAAAGATGCCGCTAACGAAACGCTTCTTTTTCACTGTACAGGCCGTGTTGTTCATGCTCGCCGGGCCATCGGAACCTAGCACTACCGGGAATGAAGTTACGGCGACTACGTTTGTCACTGCTAACTACTGTCCGCTCCCCTCATGGAACTTTGACAAGGTGGATACGCCCCCTTCAGAGCAAGGCATTCCAGTGACGTCATCGTTGGATCGCCCTTTTAAAGACAGTCTACACAGTTGGAACTTCAGTGGGCACGGCAAAGCGGCTGGAAAGATGCCGCTAACGAAACGCTTCTTTTTCACTGTACAGGCCGTGTTGTTCACGCTCGCCGGGCCATCGGAGCCTAGCACTACCGGGAATGAAGTTACGGCGACTACATTTGTCACTGCTAACTACTGTCCGCTCCCCTCATGGAACTTTGACAAGGTGGATACGCCCCCCTTCAGAGCAAGGCATGCCAGTGACGTCATCGTTGGATCGCCCTTTTAAAGACAGTCTACACAGTTGGAACTTCAGTGGGCAAGGCGAAGCGGCTGGAAAGATGCCGCTAACGAAACGCTTCTTTTTCACTGTACAGGCAGTGTTGTTCATGCTCGCCGGGCCATCGGAACCTAGCACTACCGGGAATGAAGTTACGGCGACTACGTTTGTCACTGCTAACTACTGTCCGCTCCCCTCATGGAACTTTGACAAGGTGGATACGCCCCCTTCAGAGCAAGGCATGCCAGTGACGTCATCGTTGGATCCCCCTTTTAAAGACAGTCTACACAGTTGGAACTTCAGTGGGCACGGCGAAGCGGCTGGAAAGATGCCGCTAACGAAACGCTTCTTTTTCACTGTACAGGCCGTGTTGTTCATGCTCGCCGGGCCATCGGAACCTAGCACTACCGGGAATGAAGTTACGGCGACTACGTTTGTCACTGCTAACTACTGTCCGCTCCCCTCATGGAACTTTGACAAGGTGGATACGCCCCCTTCAGAGCAAGGCATGCCAGTGACGTCATCGTTGGATCGCCCTTTTAAAGACAGTCTACACAGTTGGAACTTCAGTCGGCACGGCGAAGCGGCTGGAAAGATGCCGCTAACGAAACGCTTCTTTTTCACTGTACAGGCCGTGTTGTTCATGCTCGCCGGGCATCGGAACCTAGCACTACCGGGAATGAAGTTACGGCGACTACATTTGTCACTGCTAACTACTGTCCGCTCCCCTCATGGAACTTTGACAAGGTGGATACGCCCCCTTCAGAGCAAGGCATGCCAGTGACGTCATCGTTGGATCGCCCTTTTAAAGACAGTCTACACAGTTGGAACTTCAGTGGGCACGGCGAAGCGGCTGGAAAGATGCCGCTAACGAAACGCTTCTTTTTCACTGTACAGGCCGTGTTGTTCATGCTCGCCGGGCATCGGAACCTAGCACTACCGGGAATGAAGTTACGGCGACTACATTTGTCACTGCTAACTACTGTCCGCTCCCCTCATGGAACTTTGACAAGGTGGATACGCCCCCTTCAGAGCAAGGCATGCCAGTGACGTCATCGTTGGATCGCCCTTTTAAAGACAGTCTACCCAGTTGGAACTTCAGTCGGCACGGCGAAGCGGCTGGAAAGATGCCGCTAACGAAACGCTTCTTTTTCACTGTACAGGCCGTGTTGTTCATGCTCGCCGGGCATCGGAACCTAGCACTACCGGGAATGAAGTTACGGCGACTACGTTTGTCACTGCTAACTACTGTCCGCTCCCCTCATGGAACTTTGACAAGGTGGATACGCCCCCTTCAGAGCAAGGCATGCCAGTGACGTCATCGTTGGATCGCCCTTTTAAAGACAGTCTACATAGTTGGAACTTCAGTGGGCACGGCGAAGCGGCTGGAAAGATGCCGCTAACGAAACGCTTCTTTTTCACTGTACAGGCCGTGTTGTTCATGCTCGCCGGGCATCGGAACCTAGCACTACCGGGAATGAAGTTACGGCGACTACATTTGTCACTGCTAACTACTGTCCGCTCCCCCTCATGGAACTTTGACAAGGTGGATACGCCCCCTTCAGAGCAAGGCATGCCAGTGACGTCATCGTTGGATCGCCCTTTTAAAGACAGTCTACACAGTTGGAACTTCAGTGGGCACGGCGAAGCGGCTTAAAAGATGCCGCTAACGAAACGCTTCTTTTTCACTGTACAGGCCGTGTTGTTCATGCTCGCCGGGCCATCGGAACCTAGCACTACCGGGAATGAAGTTACGGTGACTACATTTGTCACTGCTAACTACTGTCCGCTCCCCTCATGGAACTTTGACAGGGTGGATATGCCCCCTTCAGAGCAAGGCATGCCAGTGACGTCATCGTTGGATCGCCCTTTTAAAGACAGTCTACACAGTTGGAACTTTAGTGGGCACGGCGAAGCGGCTGGAAAGATGCCGCTAACGAAACGCTTCTTTTTCACTGTACAGGCGGTGTTGTTCATGCTCGCCGGGCCATCGGAACCTAGCACTACCGGGAATGAAGTTACGGCGACTACGTTTGTCACTGCTTACTACTGTCCGCTCCCCTCATGGAACTTTGACAAGGTGGATACGCCCCCTTCAGAGCAAGGCATGCCAGTGACGTCATCGTTTGATCGCCCTTTTAAAGACAGTCTACACAGTTGGAACTTCAGTGGGCACGGCGAAGCGGCTGGAAAGATGCCGCTAACGAAACGCTTCTTTTTCACTGTACAGGCCGTGTTGTTCATGCTCGCCGGGCATCGGAACCTAGCACTACCGGGAATGAAGTTACGGCGACTACATTTGTCACTGCTAACTACTGTCCGCTCCCCTCATGGAACTTTGACAAGGTGGATACGCCCCCTTCAGAGCAAGGCATGCAAGTGACGTCATCGTTGGATCGCCCTTTTAAAGACAGTCTACACAGTTGGAACTTCAGTGGGCACGGCGAAGCGGCTGGAAAGATGCCGCTAACGAAACGCTTCTTTTTCACTGTACAGGCCGTGTTGTTCATGCTCGCCGGGCCATCGGAACCTAGCACTACCGGGAATGAAGTTACGGCGACTACGTTTGTCACTGCTTACTACTGTCCGCTCCCCTCATGGAACTCTGACAAGGTGGATACGCCCCCTTCAGAGCAAGGCATGCCAGTGACGTCATCGTTTGATCGCCCTTTTAAAGACAGTCTACACAGTTGGAGCTTCAGTGGGCACGGCGAAGCGGCTGGAAAGATGCCGCTAACGAAACGCTTCTTTTTCACTGTACAGGCCGCGTTGTCCATGCTCACCGGGCCATCGGAACCTAGCACAACCGGGAATGAAGTTACGGCGACTACGTTTGTCACTGCTAACTACATCCCGCTCCCCTCATGGAACTTTGACAAGGTGGATACGCCCCCCTTCAGAGCAAGGCATGCCAGTGACGTCATCGTTGGATCGCCCTTTTAAAGACAGTCTACACAGTTGGAACTTCAGTGGGCACGGCGAAGCGGCTGGAAAGATGCCGCTAACGAAACGCTTCTTTTTCACTGTACAGGCCGTGTTGTTCACGCTCGCCGGGCCATCGGAGCCTAGCACTACCGGGAATGAAGTTACGGCGACTACATTTGTCACTGCTAACTACTGTCCGCTCCCCTCATGGAACTTTGACAAGGTGGATACGCCCCCTTCAGAGCAAGGCATGCCAGTGACGTCATCGTTGGATCGCCCTTTTAAAGACAGTCTACACAGTTGGAACTTCAGTGGGCACGGCGAAGCGGCTGGAAAGATGCCGCTAACGAAACGCTTCTTTTTCACTGTACAGGCCGTGTTGTTCATGCTCGCCGGGCCATCGGAACCTAGCACTACCGGGAATGAAGTTACGGCGACTACGTTTGTCACTGCTAACTACTGCCCGCTCCCCTCATGGAACTTTGACAAGGTGGATACGCCCCCTTCAGAGCAAGGCATGCCAGTGACGTCATCGTTGGATCGCCCTTTTAAAGACAGTCTACACAGTTGGAACTTCAGTGGGCACGGCGAAGCGGCTGGAAAGACCGCTAACGAAACGCTTCTTTTTCACTGTACAGGCTGTGTTGTTCACGCTCGCCGGGCCATCGGAGCCTAGCACTACCGGGAATGAAGTTACGGCGACTACATTTGTCACTGCTAACTACTGTCCGCTCCCCTCATGGAACTTTGACAAGGTGGATACGCCCCCCTTCAGAGCAAGGCATGCCAGTGACGTCATCGTTGGATCGCCCTTTTAAAGACAGTCTACACAGTTGGAACTTCAGTGGGCAAGGCGAAGCGGCTGGAAAGATGCCGCTAACGAAACGGTTCTTTTTCACTGTACAGGCAGTGTTGTTCATGCTCGCCGGGCCATCGGAACCTAGCACTACCGGGAATGAAGTTACGGCGACTACGTTTGTCACTGCTAACTACTGTCCGCTCCCCTCATGGAACTTTGACAAGGTGGATACGCCCCCTTCAGAGCAAGGCATGCCAGTGACGTCATCGTTGGATCGCCCTTTTAAAGACAGTCTACACAGTTGGAACTTCAGTGGGCACGGCGAAGCGGCTGGAAAGATGCCGCTAACGAAACGCTTCTTTTTCACTGTACAGGCCGTGTTGTTCATGCTCGCCGGGCATCGGAACCTAGCACTACCGGGAATGAAGTTACGGCGACTACATTTGTCACTGCTAACTACTGTCCGCTCCCCTCATGGAACTTTGACAAGGTGGATACGCCCCCCTTCAGAGCAAGGCATGCCAGTGACGTCATCGTTGGATCGCCCTTTTAAAGACAGTCTACACAGTTGGAACTTCAGTGGGCACGGCGAAGCGGCTTAAAAGATGCCGCTAACGAAACGCTTCTTTTTCACTGTACAGGCCGTGTTGTTCATGCTCGCCGGGCCATCGGAACCTAGCACTACCGGGAATGAAGTTACGGTGACTACATTTGTCACTGCTAACTACTGTCCGCTCCCCCTCATGGAACTTTGACAAGGTGGATATGCCCCCCTTCAGAGCAAGGCATGCCAGTGACGTCATCGTTGGATCGCCCTTTTAAAGAGAGTCTACACAGTTGGAACTTTAGTGGGCACGGCGAAGCGGCTGGAAAGATGCCGCTAACGAAACGCTTCTTTTTCACTGTACAGGCCGTGTTGTTCATGCTCGCCGGGCCATCGGAACCTAGCACTACCGGGAATGAAGTTACGGCGACTACGTTTGTCACTGCTTACTACTGTCCGCTCCCCTCATGGAACTTTGACAAGGTGGATACGCCCCCCTTCAGAGCAAGGCATGCCAGTGACGTCATCGTTTGATCGCCCTTTTAAAGACAGTCTACACAGTTGGAACTTCAGTGGGCACGGCGAAGCGGCTGGAAAGATGCCGCTAACGAAACGCTTCTTTTTCACTGTACAGGCCGTGTTGTTCATGCTCGCCGGGCATCGGAACCTAGCACTACCGGGAATGAAGTTACGGCGACTACATTTGTCACTGCTAACTACTGTCCGCTCCCCTCATGGAACTTTGACAAGGTGGATACGCCCCCTTCAGAGCAAGGCATGCAAGTGACGTCATCGTTGGATCGCCCTTTTAAAGACAGTCTACACAGTTGGAACTTCAGTGGGCACGGCGAAGCGGCTGGAAAGATGCCGCTAACGAAACGCTTCTTTTTCACTGTACAGGCCGTGTTGTTCATGCTCGCCGGGCCATCGGAACCTAGCACTACCGGGAATGAAGTTACGGCGACTACGTTTGTCACTGCTTACTACTGTCCGCTCCCCTCATGGAACTCTGACAAGGTGGATACGCCCCCTTCAGAGCAAGGCATGCCAGTGACGTCATCGTTTGATCGCCCTTTTAAAGACAGTCTACACAGTTGGAACTTCAGTGGGCACGGCGAAGCGGCTGGAAAGATGCCGCTAACGAAACGCTTCTTTTTCACTGTACAGGCCGCGTTGTCCATGCTCGCCGGGCCATCGGAACCTAGCACAACCGGGAATGAAGTTACGGCGACTACGTTTGTCACTGCTAACTACATCCCGCTTCCCTCATGGAACTTTGACAAGGTGGATACGCCCCCCTTCAGAGCAAGGCATGCCAGTGACGTCATCGTTGGATCGCCCTTTTAAAGACAGTCTACACAGTTGGAACTTCAGTGGGCACGGCGAAGCGGCTGGAAAGATGCCGCTAACGAAACGCTTCTTTTTCACTGTACAGGCCGTGTTGTTCACGCTCGCCGGGCCATCGGAGCCTAGCACTACCGGGAATGAAGTTACGGCGACTACATTTGTCACTGCTAACTACTGTCCCCTCCCCTCATGGAACTTTGACAAGGTGGATACGCCCCCTTCAGAGCAAGGCATGCCAGTGACGTCATCGTTGGATCGCCCTTTTAAAGACAGTCTACACAGTTGGAACTTCAGTGGGCAAGGCGAAGCGGCTGGAAAGATGCCGCTAACGAAACGCTTCTTTTTCACTGTACAGGCAGTGTTGTTCATGCTCGCCGGGCCATCGGAACCTAGCACTACCGGGAATGAAGTTACGGCGACTACGTTTGGCACTGCTAACTACTGTCCGCTCCCCTCATGGAACTTTGACAAGGTGGATACGCCCCCCTTCAGAGCAAGGCATGCCAGTGACGTCATCGTTGGATCGCCCTTTTAAAGACAGTCTACACAGTTGGAACTTCAGTGGGCACGGCGAAGCGGCTGGAAAGATGCCGCTAACGAAACGCGTCTTTTTCACTGTACAGGCCGTGTTGTTCATGCTCGCCGGGCAATCGGAACCTAGCACTACCGGGAATGAAGTTACGGCGACTACGTTTGTCACTGCTAACTGCTGCCCGCTCCCCTCATGGAACTTTGACAAGGTGGATACGCCCCCTTCAGAGCAAGGCATGCCAGTGACGTCATCGTTCGATCGCCCTTTTAAAGACAGTCTACACAGTTGGAACTTCAGTGGGCACGGCGAAGCGGCTGGAAAGGTGCCGCTAACGAAACGCTTCTTTTTTCACTGTACAGGTTAGTTTTTCCCTTTCAAACCATAAGGCAGGAGACGAAATCGTACTTCTCATTGTGCCGTGCCCACGGACATGTCTTATTATTGCATATGAGTGTTATTTTGTTTGCAAGTTATTGTTGTGTGGAGATGTCGAGCAAAACCCTGGACCAACTGTTGATGAGATGTTTCAAGAGCTCTTAAAGGGACAATCTGATATCCGTGCAGAACCTGCAAGCCTTAGAGCACGTTTAGAGTCGACAGAATCATTAATGAACACATTCGGAGTGCGTCTGAATAATTTAGAAGCAAATGTAAAGCAACTTCAGACTTGGAAGGGCGTGAGTGAATCGATACAGGAGTCTGTAGGTTCCATTCAGCAGTCAATGGATATTCATCAGTCTAAACTAGTTGACCTTGAGAATCGCAGTCGCAGGAATAATCTTCTTGTATTCGGCATCAGCACTGCTGCCAGTGAATCTGAGGCAGAGCTACGCGAAAAGGTGGTGAAGGGAGTATTTCATGATCGATTGGGAGTGAACTGCACGTCAGTTGCGAGGATTCACAGATTGGGCAAGCCGGTATGAAGCAGACGTCCTGTTATACTTTATTTCCAAGATTATACGGAAAAGCAAGCTGTGTTGCGTCAAGCACGAAAGCTGAAGGGAACCGAAATTTATCTTCAAAACGATTACTGTCCTGACACACTCCGCAAAAGGAAGCTACTATAGGCAACTGCTAAAGCAGACAGAGAAAGCGGTAGCAGGGTTGCTCTTGTTCATGACAGCTTCGCATTGATAGCACCCTTTTCTGTTGGGATGACTCGATTAGCACACGTAGGAAAGTGTCACATGAGATTGCCGAAGGGCATCCGAGCTAGCGCTTAGGGGAGCACCAACTTCGATTGCTCTGCTTGAATGCATGGAGTATAACAAATAAAATTGAAAAGCTGGAAAATATTTTGCTCACATACGATCCACATGTATGTGTGATAACGGAGTCTTGGTTGCACGAAGCCATTGGCGATAATGAGATAGTTCCACCCAACTACCAAATTTATCGATGTGATCGCGGTTCTCGTGGTGGTGGAGTGGCTGTCATTATCAAGCATGGCATTGATGTATCTATTGCTGAGAGTTTTCCAGTGAGAGAGAGTCTGGTTTTGAAACTTTCATTTTTTGATATGTCATTTCTTCTTTGTGCGGTTTATCGATGTCCTAATGCTGATGATTCTTTTATGAGTGGTTTGTACGATGAACTAATATGTCTAGGAAGCAAAAATCTTATTTTAACGGGTGATTTCAATCTCCCGGCAATAAATTGGGATGATATAAATTACGGTACTTCTTCTTCTGCTGACACTCTTTTAGACATAATGTTTTCCTATAGCCTTGAGCAGATGGTAAGACACCCCACAAGGGAGAGTTCGATACTTGATCTACTATTTACAACGGAGCTCTTTGCTGAAGCGACTGTCACAGTTGAAACCGGTATTTCTGACCATAGATTAATATCATTTGTTTTCGATTGGTGTGGTCAACATAAATCAGCCACAGCACCTGCGGAAAGTGTGGTGCAAGATTTCATTCGAGCGGATGATGTTGCAGTCATTGATTATTTAGAAACGCATCTCACCACATCTGTTAGCGATGTTGATAGCGCCTGGCAACGGTTCCGTGGTATTGTGGACTTCTGCACGAAACATTTTGTGCCCCTTAGGAGGATACGCAAGCATTCACATAAGCCATGGATAAACCGCGAGATTATACAGATCAAGAGAAAAATAAAAAGGTTACGAAAAAAACACAAGACTAGTACGCAGCATTTTTCGGAGTTTAAAGAAAAATTGTTAGAGAGTGTTAATAATGCCAGGCATCAATTTTTAAATGACACACTACCTGAGTTCATAAAGTCAGATCCTGATAAATTTTAAAGGTGAACATTTGAGAGACTTCTCTCTGGTTGGGAAGGAAATAACTTTGGGAAATGGACACCAACCAACTTGTTCAATTAAAGTAACAACAAAGTTTTACTTTAAAATGAAGAGTCCCGACGTTTCGGGTCCAGCTCGGACCCTTCTTCAGGGGTGACTGAGTGGCACCAGGGATCAACAGAGTTTTTGGCGCCTTCTTCTCAAGGCGGGGAGTGACGCTTGTTTTCACCGACGTGCCGTAGTCCATTGTAGTAGACACTCGGGAGCGCGCCAGCCGACCGGTTCAGGTTTCCAGGAGTTGCCTGAATATGCCACGACTCCACGAAAAGCCGCTTGTGGAAGCTGATTTCACAGTCGACGACGCGGGAATTGTTAAAGGCGATGCGGTGGTCGTTCACCTCGCTGTGCTCTGCCAGCGCGCTCCTTTGTCGGTCAAACTTGCGGACGTCGTTCCGGTGCTGTCGCAGCCTCTCTGAAAGGTTTTTTTGTCTCGCCCACGTACGACGCGCCACAATCCGCACAAGGGATAGAGTAGACCACTCCTTGCGCTTTCTCTTTAGGTGGCCTGTGGCACATACAGCAAACTAAAGAAGGACCCTACAGCACAGGTACAGAGAGACCTCAACAAGCTCCTAAGGGACGTGTTCGTGAAACACCCGGAGGCCAGAGCTCTGCACCTTCGCTTGATGTGCAGGAACGGCAGTGCGCCCGGCTTTTACGGGCTTCCCAAGACCCATAAGCCCGGTGTTCCCTTGAGACCGATTGTGGATTTCACATCTTCTCCACTCCGAGCCCTGTCGAGCTTTTTGCACAAGATTCTGGCACCTCTCGTGGGAAACACGCCCACCCACGTGAAGAACAGCAGCCATTTTGTTGAGCTCCTTTCTCCAGTACCTGTTGACGAAGACGAATGCCTCGTGTCCTTTGATGTGGTCTCCCTCTTCACAAGCGTACCCATCCAACTAGCAGTGGCCACAGCGCGCGAGGCCCTTGAGTGTGACGAGAACCTCAAAGCCAGAACAAGCCTGAGCGTTGACGAGCTGTGCCGCATGCTGAACTTTTGTCTCAGCAGTACGTTCTTCTCCGTCAACGGAGAATACTACAAACAGCTAACTGGTACAGCGATGGGGGCATCTGTGTCTGTAACAACAGCGAACCTGGTGATGGAAGCGGTAGAAGGAAGAGCCCTGCAGTAGGCTGGCATCACTCCGAAGGTATTTTTACGGTATGTCGACGACTGTTTCTGCATCCTAAAAACTTCGGCCGTGGACGCCTTCACAGCCCACCTGAACTCTATCGAGCCGGCCATTCAGTTCACAGTGGAACGGGAAAGAAACAACTGTTTGCCGTTCCTTGATGTCCTATTACAAAGATGGGAAATTTGCTGCAATTCTCGGTGTACCGGAAGCCAACTCACACCGGTCGCTACCTCGACGCTAGTTCCAATCACCCTTTCCACCATAAGGCAGCGGTGGTATCATCTCTACTCACCCGTGCACAGAGGGTCTGTTCTTCGGAGGATAAACGGGCAGATGAGGAACAGAAGATCAGATCCGACCTCCTAAACAACGGCTACTCTAAAGCTTTCATTGCGAGGGTTGCAGGCCGCCAGGCCCGTTCCCCCCGACCCCTTCAAGAGGGCACTGACCCGTCGCCTCCAAAGCATGGGCGCGTCTGCATTCCCTACGTCAAGGGCACCAGCGAAGCGCTCGCACGTGGTCTCTCGAAGCAGGGAATAAAAGTGGCGCATAAGCCAACGTCTACTCTCGGCCGCTTCTTCCCGCGCCCAAAAGACAGGCCACCTAAAGAGAAAGCGCAAGGAGTGGTCTACTCTATCCCTTGTGCGGATTGTGGCGCGTCGTACGTGGGCGAGACAAAAAACCTTTCAGAGAGGCTGCGACAGCACCGGAACGACGTCCGCAAGTTTGACCGACAAAGGAGCGCGCTGGCAGAGCACAGCGAGGTGAACGACCACCGCATCGCCTTTAACAACTCCCGCGTCGTCGACTGTGAAATCAGCTTCCACAAGCGGCTTTTCGTGGAGTCGTGGCATATTCAGGCAACTCCTGGAAACCTGAACCGGTCGGCTGGCGCGCTCCCGAGTGTCTACTACAATGGACTACGGCACGTCGGTGAAAACAAGCGTCACCCCCCGCCTTGAGAAGAAGGCGCCAAAAACTCTGTTGATCCCTGGTGCCACTCAGTCACCCCTGAAGAAGGGTCCGAGCTGGACCCGAAACGTCGGGACTCTTCATTTTAAAGTAAAACTTTGTTGTTACTTTAATTGAACAAGTTGGTTGGTGTCCATTTCCCAAAGCTGATAAATTTTGGCGCTACCTTAAACAAAGTAAAGATGAAGTTTCTGCAATACTGGTTTACGAGGTCACGATAACGGCCCCCCGCACTAATTGCCGATCATTTTAATAAATACTTTCAGAGCGTCTTTTCCGAACCACATCATTATGAACTGCACGACCCGGTACCTATAGTCACAGATGACGTTCTAATAACTCGTGAAGGTGTTTTACAGATGTTACTTAAGGTTAATCCGAAGAAATCATCAGGGCCTGACGGCATTAGTATTTCATTCCTACGACGCTATGCTGAACAAATTACTGACTTTCTTACCGTCCTTTTCAATGCATCACTCAAATGTGGTGAGATACCAGCCGATTGGCGTACAGCTCGTGTTGTGCCGATATTTAAAAAAGGTGACCGCCCTTCCTTGTCAAACTACCGTCCTGTTTCTATCACTAGTAGCTGCTGTAAAATGATAGAGCATGTTGTTGCAAATTGTGTTAACACCTTTTTTATCAGAAAACAATATGTTGTCGTGATATCAACATGGTTTCCGAAAAAAAATATGTCTACGATAACTCAACTTGTGTCTACAGTGCATGAATTCGCACGGGTTTTAGATATATCTGGGCAGACTGATGTGTTCTTTTTAGATTTTAGCAAGGCCTTCGACAAGGTGCCTCATAGAAAACTTTTGTTTAAGCTAGAAAATATTGGGCTTCCTTCATGTATTATTAAATGGATTCATGCGTATTTAAATAACAGAAGTCAATTTGTTGAGGTCAGGGGTTTTTCTTCCTCTCCCCTTGGAGTTTCTTCCGGTGTGCCACAGGGTACCGTGTTAGGCCCCTTATTATTCTTAATTTTTGTTAATGATTTAATTGATGTCGTGCATAAGGACATATCTATTCGACTATTCGCGGATGATTGCGTTGTTTTTAAAGAAATATGTTGTGAAATGACCACATGCTACTTCAGCAATCTCTTACAAGTATAGACGAGTGGTGCCAAAACTGGGGAATGCAACTTAATAGTGATAAAACAGTTCTCTTGAGAATAACAAAAAAGCGAGCTCCCAGCCTTCATACTTATTATCTCCGCAACAACCCACTCAAAGATGTAGAAACATACAAATATCTAGGAGTCACTTTGACAAAAACACTTAAGTGGTCCGACCACATCACAAGCATATGCACAGCTGCACTTAGGAAACTGTGGTTTCTTAAGAGGAAACTTAAATCATCCACGAAGGAGACCAGGTTATTGGCATATAACACCTGTATTAGATCAAAACTTGAGTATGCCTCGGTTGTTTGGGACCCTCAATGTAAAAAGGATGTCGCCTTGCTAGAGAAAGTTCAACGGAAGGCTGTCAGGTTTATTTTTAGCAAATACAAAAGAAAGGATTCGCCAACACAACTTATCGAACTTAACGGCATCCAAACATTGGAATCTCGCAGGAAGATTAATCGATTAATGTTCCTGCATAAAATTCTTTCAGGTAAAGTTGCAACAAGTCTTCCCAACTGCGTGAAACCTCTGTCTTCAAGAAAAACAAGACATAACCATAAATATTCATTGGCGCCTGTTCTTGCTCATAAATATTCATTGGCGCCTGTTCTTGCTCGTACCACTGCTTTCAAAAATAGTTTTTCCCCAGGACTATTGCAGACTGGAACTCACTCCCATTAAGTGCTTTTCAGTCCGATGACATTGAAAAACAACTTGAACAACTTGAATTTCTTTTCTTAGTTCTGGATGATGTATCAATTTGGCATGCGTTGGCAGTGTACAGGCGAATTATTTGTAGATTTGCGCTGTGTATGAATGTTTTGAATACTGTTTATGTACCGTAACACTAATGTTCAAGTGCTCAATAAGTGCTGTTACATTTTACTACCTTATATTTTTCGTTGCCCCTCCTGCTTGGGCCTAAGCATAGGCCTGCAGAACCTGTAAATAAAAAAAATAAAAATAAAATAAAATTTGGTATTGAGTGCCATGACTGTATGAAGAACATAAATGACAAGTGGTAATATGGAAATCATGACATGTCATCTTCGACATGACTTGCATGCCACGCACATGGTGCGCTTGCGTCCAGTTCACTAGCTTGATATACACCAAATTTGGTATTGCGCGACGTGGCTGTATGACGAACACAAATGAGAGGTCGTAACATTTAAAACATGACATGCAAGTTATGTAAAGCATGGTTTGCTCCTTCCTAGCTGCTTCGCATTACATCGATTCCCACAGTACGTGGGATCTGCCGGCTTTTTAAAATTTTTTTTTCTACTTTTTTTCGCTACAGTTTTTCCTTTACAACTCATCTTATAACTTGCTAATACGATTCTAGACTGAGCTTCACTGACATTCAAAACTTCGATTGGTCTAACCCCTCTGGCATATTGTCGCAAAATAGCAAGTCTGCCTTTTCCATAGTTTGTATTAAAAAGTTCCTCAATTATGCGAGAGCCTAATCCTACCGCCTATGAGATCATCACGACGTCTATTTCATTGTCACAGTGTAGAACGCAGTGACGGTTCAACTAAAGCCTTCAACAAATTATTTCTGCCGACTGCCATATCGAATTGAAATGTACTTGCGGACGGTATCGTCAGTGAAAAAAATTGTATCAAATTTAAAATATTATTACAGCACTAGTGTTGTAGTAGAAGCCCATTTCGTTCAGCATATATCTGTATTTACTTTCTCTTCCATGTTTTTCCTTCTCATTTTAGTGTGCTCACTGTTCTTTTTTCTTTTTCTAAGTACTGCTTATGTGATTTGATGTTCTGACCCATGATTATCACTTGTTACTACACTCCCCCTATGTAATACCCCGTGAGGGGGCCCCTAAGGGTTATTATATCATGATGGGGATTCTTTCTAACGTGACAATGAAATAAAGTGGAAAATTGCGGTGCATTCACGTATTGTGGGAATTGGTTTCATTCGAACCATTCAGCCTTTGCTGCTTTTTCGTAGCTTTTAGCCTAGCGGTACGAGATAGATCGACGCGTTTGTGCAAATTCGGGCCGTTGTGGACGTATCGTGGGCTTACCCGGCATGTATGCTACACTGGCGCTCGTCCATCGTGGTGGAACAGTGATTACGGTGCTCAGCCGCTGACCCCAAGGTCACGAGTTCGATCCCGGCCGCGACAGTCGCATTTTGATGGAGGCGCTATACTAGAAGCCCGTGTTTTGTCAGCGCACGTTAAAGAACACCAGATGGTCGTAATTTCCGGAGCCCTCCACTACGGCGTCTCTGCTTATCGCATCGTGATTTTGTAACATTATGCCTGTCATGACCCGCCATTAATGTTCGCAATTCACTGATGCCCTTCTATGCAAGTTTCGGTATATATCAACTTGAGGAGGCGAGCGCCCAGACGTAGGCGGCTAGACAGATACATAGATAGAAATCATGAATGTGTCTTTGCCTTAATAAAAAATGCTTCGCATTTAATGCAAACATCCTAGCAGGGCCAAATTAAAATGTTTAGTTTTGGGACATTAAGCACCAACAATTATTACTAATATTAAAATGTTGCCGTAGCAAAGTGTGTTATCAAAAGGAAAGATTTTGTCAAATGCGATGGTTGGGTTACATTGCATAACAATTCTACGCAATGTGCATTACATGTGCCTTTTTTACATTTTGCATTGTAAACCACTTATGTAAAATTAAAATAAAGTGGATAAAAGCGCCGCAACCGAAAAAAAATTACATGTGTGGGTATCTATTCGTGAAGTACTTTGACTGCATGCCTCTAAACAGGGGCTATATAGCACCTTAGGGAATCTCTTGGCAACAGTGAGCACTGGTAGTACATTGTGACATCCTGCGCATATGCCTTTATCGCTATGTAAAATACATTCTCAGAACGCGACAAATATTCTTTACCGTGGGCCAGGATTGAGGCGAGGATCGATTATAGACAGTTATAGTTTAGCGTTAGCGTAATAGCGGGTAAAGGGAATAGTATTAGCGTGCCGCAAACGTTCGCTGCGGACAGCGCGTTTTAGTTTAGCGAGATAGGGTTTACGTACCCAAGCTTAAAGCCTCTAGATCGTGGAAAGTAGCGGCGTTTCTTGATCTACGCCGCCACACTCTCGCCACGCCGTCGACCTCCTCCTTTTTCACCCGCTCTTTCGAGGAGCCGGCACATCCGCAGCGCTGCATGGCTGGGACGCGTGCTACCCATCTCAGAAGTACCTTGCAGCACTGTGGAAGCTGCAGGGCTTGTTAGCCCATAGGAAAGGCGAAAGCCCTTTCAAGACGTGTTCATGCGCATCGCGTCTTATGCTCGTCGTCTCTTTGGCGTAAGCTCGCCTCCCTTGTCGATACTTGTTCCTTGCAGTTCATACGAAACGCAAAAACCTCTGCGGGAACGCCACCTCACCGTTTCTTCAGAACCCACTTGTACAGGACGTGTTCACTGGCGTTTGTGAGGAACGCGGTTCTTTTTATAACAGCGTTCTCACTGGCGTTTTCTCCAAGTTATTTTTTCACAGCACGGTCGACGCACTTTCAGCAGCGATCACGTACCATACTTGGGTGGAACAGCAAATTATTGGCACAGAGGAGGAGAAAACAACATAGACATTCAGGGTGTTTCGCATCGTCAACGCATCACCGACGCTTATGTTGTGGCGACATCTGCTCCTTTAAGATAAAACCATGCATTTTCACAGCTCGGCACCGCCTCGGTAGTCCTAGCAGCATCAAAACAAACGAACGATCTAGATAAGAGCGAAAAAAGATACCTGATGCTGTGCCCTCAGCGTTAGATGAGACTAAGCGATGACAGATTATACCACTTATTTCTTGCTGTCCGGGCAGAGAGCCAGTCAGAAGCATGAATTCAGATGGAAGCGGATGGTCTGGCGTGTATGGGGGGCTGCCATATTGCTGTACGTCTTCGCGGTTAGGGTGGTTGTTACGGCTACCAGCCGGTAATCTCTGCATTATATCAGAAATTGCGAAGTGCATGCGCGAAGGGCCTTACGTGCCACGTATCGCTGTAATGCGTCATGCGAGAAGCACAGCTAAAGCCCTTGTACCTCGTTGATAATGAAACAGGTATGCCCGGAACTTTATTATGTGCTGCGAAAGGATACTGCCTGTGTACGTCCCGTAGCTTCGGCAGTGTTGCAAGGTATTTGTGAGATGGAGTATAGTCAGGTGACCCTGGCGTCACGAGAAACGCGCGCAAGCAAACTTCGCGCTTTTATTTCACCACACATGCCACGAACCCTCAATGCTCCCCGCTCCAAACGTGCTTCAGAGTAGAATTCCGAGCTTCGTTCTTCGTGGCCATGCCAGGCTGCTGCGTGTCTCAGTGCAGCAGCAAGTCTGAGAAAGGACTAATATTATTTTTTCTATCCCCCGAGGAGAAACGAATGCCGTGCGCACGAATCAGCCTGCCTTCGCTTCTCGGTGGAGACCTAGACTGTGCCGCCAGGAATGCCAAAGTGCACATGCCATCCGGTTCCTATCTTTATTTACACCTCTTTAATGCTGTCGCGTTAAAATAAGTCAACCCTTACGAAAATGCCAGATATGGCCCATATATCTTTCATATAAGGCCATATATGATCAAATAAGGGCACATATAAAGTCAGATATGTCCATATATGGATTTATATGCCGTTATAAAAAAGTTTATATAAGGCTATATAATCCCATATATGGGTGTATTTATATGTATATAAGGGTACTTAAGGATATATACTGCCATATATGAGAGTACTTATATATAAATAAGGACACGTATAAGGCTATATACTCCCTTATATAAGTATGCTTATATATATATATATATAAGGGCACTTATAAGGCTATATACTGCCATATATGAATGTAAATCGGCTATGAAAGTAATGTCCGACAATCATCAAAATGAAGGGAAGTGAAGCATTTGCTCGCTGCCTTCATAATTACTTGTGCTTTGGTGGGAGACACCTTGAGATGACTAGACAACAATTATGTCAATAAAAAAAGCGGCAGATCCCACACATTGTGGGAATGGATGTAATGCTAAGCAGCCTGCAAAGGAGCAAATCATGCTGTACATAACATGCATGTCATGATTTACATGTTAGGACCTGTAATTTATGTTCGTCATACAGTCACATCGCGCAATAACAATTCTGGTGTATAGCTAGCTAGCTGAATGCAAGTGCACCATGAGCATGCATTGTAAATCACATTGTTCATGACATGCATGTCATGCTTTTCATGTTACCACCTGCCACTTATGTTTGTCATACAGTCACGTCATGCAATACCAATTTTGGTGTGCATCAATTAAGCCAGTGAAACAGCCGCGAGCGTACCATGAGCATGGCGTGCAAGTCATGTTGCACATGACATGTCATGATTCCCATGTTACTGCTTGTCATTTATGTTCATCATACAGTCACGTCACGCAATACCAAACTTGGCGTATATCAAGCTAGCGAAACAGCCGAAAGCGTGCCATGAGCATGTCATGCAAGTCGTGTTGCACATGATGTACTTGCATGCTAATTTTGTATTTTTACTCCTCCTGCCTGGGCCCTCATAAGTCTGCAGTGTATTCTAAATAAATAAAATAAATATATGTATTAGAAGGCAACCACTCCATCTAGAGAAATATTTCAATTCTAAAATCGTTCTCATGAGTACTACAGCCAAAATGTTGATATAAGCTAGCTTTGGAAGCAGCCACCTTCCTTGTACATTTTATATCGACTGGACTATCACTTTAATTATGTTTAGATGAAATGCTTCTTACTTAATGTAAATAAATGCAAAATTAGCGATAAACATGCAAAAGCAACTCGTCATTAATACTTAAGGGCCATATATATCAGCATGTATGGGAAACATTTATAAGGCACATCAGAAAATTCCTTGAGCGCACAAGTATATCATTGAAATATGCAGAATACAAGAGACGCGCCATAGTAGTATGGCGCAAATGTGGAGCACAATGAGATTCATTATGTAGCATTGTATTTGGAATTCTTTATCTACAAACTGACCTATATTAAGGCGTTTCTCGGTCTGTACATCAAGCTTACTTGTGATGACGTAACATGAAATACATTCAAGCGGGCAGTTTTTGTCTCACTTTCCGGCTGTTGCTAAATACAAAATCTCAGTAGAGGATTATGGCTCAGCAGAACAAGTCATAGTATGTCAGGTAAACAACAATGAAAGGAATACATGAGAAACACCAGTAAACAAAATAAATATATACATTGAAATAGCTATTAATGCATGGCTAATAGCAAGAACAGCACAAATATAAGACATCACGTGGATTACAAATTATTTGAGGTGTATGTAGTGGTCACTGCACAGGAAAAACTGTTTTATTGAAAGTCAGCTGCACGATATGATGATTTCTTAATATCTAACATGATTGATTGTGCAGAGCAGTTCAATTTGCATGAAAAATTTCGCAGAACTTCTACAGGAATTTCCTACGTATCAAACACATATAAGTGAGAGTTTCATACTCTGCGCACTTGGAAGGTTTACAGTTCAAGTAATTTGCACTTCAGGTCAAAGGTTCAGCACGCCATGCGCTTGGAAAATTCAGAGTTAGAGTTCCAGTCGCAGCTATCAAGGGTTCAGTAGAACAGAAGTATAGCATGTAGAGAGGGTTTAGAGTCCTAACACTCTTGGTACAATAAGTTGTGTGTTGTACTACAGAGGTCAAGGGTTTGTTACCCAGCATGCTTGAAAAGCTCAGTTTGTGTCCTTCAGGTGCCAAGAGTTTGATACCCAACACACTGGAAGGTTATCTGCATACTTTAGGTCAAAGTATCGATATCCTACATGCTGAGGTGGTCAAGGGTTCAATGCCTCACATGCTTGGAAGCAGGGTTAAAGTCAAGGGAGGCCTGGGGGGGCCTGGCCCGGGGCTTGGCCCCCTTCAGCTGCACTACTCAACTACACAACTGCAGCGCAATGACACCCATTCGACAAACACTGGAGTTATTTTTTTGAGTAGTAGTGCCTTGTGCGGTAATAGTGCTTGTTGTAGCTCTTCAATTTTCTTAATAATGAGTTAGCCGCGATTGTCGGGTTGGCGTGGCGCGACCAAAAGAAGAAAACGGGCATCTTTGGGTGCTTCCCACGCAGTGTGGTGCGATGTCCGTTAATTCTAGCGTACCCCAGCTAATATGAACAATTTTATAGGCCCCTTCGAGTTTGAAATAATGAGTTTTATTTATAAATATATATATATATATATATATATATATATATATATATATATATATATATATATATATATATATATATATATATATATATATATATATAACCTCTCTGTGAGGGCCCCCCCTCCAGTGAAGGGAGACGTTAAGCTCTGCTTAGAAGACTACAGACACTGCATCCCTGTACACTTCGAATGTCGAGGGTTCAATACCCTATGCAGCTGGAAGCTTTGTGGTTCTAGTCGCTACATACTTTGGAGTTAGAGAGTTCCATACCCTGCACCTTTGTAAGGTTTGGGGTAGGAGTTGCTGTAAACATTGGTGGTCAAAGGTTAAGTGCCCTACATGTTCAGGAAGATGAAGTTTCGGGCCCTGACACATCTGCTCAGTCAAGGGTTAGATTTATACCGCTAAGTGTCTCCCATGCTGTTCAAACCACTAGTGGTTAGTAACAGACTTGTGCTTGTGTCATCATCTGGAAGCTTACTGTGGAGGCAAACCAGTGGAACTTTGGTGGATTCTCTGCATGCTAAGATAATATGAGAGCTCAGCTCTACATACCGAGTTGCTTGGTTATCAGTTTTCATGCATGACATCAAGCAGCCAATGTACAAATAGGCATCAGTATGAAACAAACTTACCTCTATATTTCTCAAGTTCATGGGTCTTTATGTAAGTGATTATTGCCTTTTAAAACTACGAAGGTATATAAATTTAGACAGAGAGAAAGAGAAAAAAAGATAATGAAAAAGCACTAGGTTAACCAGGCCATCCCAATCAGCTTTCTCGCACTATGGGAGGAGTAAATTGTCAGAAAAAGGATAAGAAAATAAGGAATGAGATTATGAGTGATGTGCATGCGTAATAGCAGAGTTCATCGCTTTACTGTCACATACTGGACAATATATGCTGCAACACTTGTGGTCAGCTGTACAAGCTGTACAAATGTCTCAATGCAATTTTGAATTCTTCATCTTGCACCAAATGACTATGCTTTATGTGTTGAAAATTTCGTACTAGCACCAAGTTCTCTGCATAATTTACCTGAATTCATCTGGGAACCCTTTGCGTTACTTAAGAAGATATAGAACTAATATCACATTCCTATACAGTAAGTCACCAGACCTGTTATCCTTGATCAAGCTACTGCCATTTCTTGCAATAAACGATGGTCATGCAGATATTATAAGTGCAGATATATTTTAATCATGCAGATGTTATAAATACAGTGATTTTCTGACGAATTTGTGTTGTTTATTTTCAGACGCTTGACATTGTGCCCCTCATATTGGGTCTGGTTTTTCCACTTGTAGCCGTCCTAATAATATCTTCAACTATATTGCAGTGAAAAAAGGAAACGCTTTCAAGCAAACAGCAGTATACCGCATGTAATGGGTTATAGTTGGTGTGGATTTGTACTTTTTTTTAGTGTGCAGACTTGGATGACAACAGCGTATCAAAATATTTTAAAAAATGACGACGAAAGGAAAAAGTTTAGATTTATCCGAGAGTCAAGCCCACATGAAACAACACTAGCTAGCCGTCCGCGTTGCGCATTAGCCGGCTACGCCACCCGTGCGTTTTTTTTTTTAAATTGGACACCCGCCCGTGCGCTTAGCTGCGCGAAGGCTTCATTTTTTTTTTTTACGACATGCGATCGTACCTGTTATTGCGAGCATATATTTTGCCGTCGTATCTCGTCTACCGTTGCCCTGTTTTCTCGTCTTTCGCAATCGCTTGTAGTTCGAGCATGAAACCATGAATTTTTGAGTGTCACTGCCCAGGTACTTGCTCTTTTCAAAGCTGATTAAGATTTATAGCAGGCTCACCTCGACACAAGCTTTAGCAGTTGAAGCTACCCAATGCTCTCTTGTGATTTGGTTGACCATCGTGCGAAATCAGTGCTACGCAGTCAACATCCCGGCGTATCGCTACAGATCCGAGACGCGTTAGTTGCGATCTCAATCGATCACTAATTCCGCACTGAACATAGACTAATTACCTGACAAAGATTTCTAGCGTACAGGTGGTGTAAACCCTGGAACTCTAATCTACAGGCTAACGTCGTACGTAGTGGCGACACCACCAGATCACAAGGGCTTGTTAATTCATTTTGCTTCGACGCAACGTACGAAATACTACTGCTCGAAAGAGACAATGCTGTCTTATGGAAAAAGCTCCACTGCTTTTTAGTCGACCTGTGAATAAATAAAAACGCACTGTACGTATAAGTAATCTGGAGCATTGCTGCGGTGGATGGAAAAGTAAGTCGCACTGTCCCCGCGCTCGAAGCCTGTCGTCTGCTAGAAAAAAAAAAGTAAACAAAACTGAAAAGCCAATCCGCTGAGGTACTAATTGGCTTGCAGCGCGTAAATTGCTCTTCAAGATAAGCTATTATTGCCGTTTTAAAGTACCTTTTTTTCGAATATTCTGCGTGTTTTTTCTGTAATTCCACTCGCTCACGCTTTTTTTTTCAACATCAATTCTGCGAGCCATAGCCATCCACAGCCAAAGTCGAATGTTATTTATTATTTGTTCTGTGTCAGCGCCTCGTGTGAGCTCGTTACGTCTTCAAGAACATTAATTTCGCATGAGAAAGCGCCGTGACTCGTTTCTGCGATGTGCAAAGATCGTGCGCAATTCGTGCGCTTGTTAGAGTGCCGTTCACGTGCAAGTCGTTCAAGGGATCAATGGAATGCACTGTACTACGGGCGCTCTCGGAGGGCGCCGCAGCTGGTGGCTGACGCCCGTGGCTACTTTCTGCATGGCCACATAAAAGGTAAGTGGCAACAAGTTATTATGCAAAGTACACAACTCAGCGGAAGGCTGTGTTATCGCACGCGGGCGAGGCGTTGTATAGACGTAGCCTTATGAACCTTTGCGAGTGACAGACCTTGTCATTGTCCACGCTACCGATTCGCTGTGACTACGTTCATACGAGAAGAGTGCCACGGCGCATCGGTACGGTTTTGCGGAAGCAAATTTGTAACAACTGAGATAACATGCATGTGTGCGATTTTTCTGATGTGCATCGTCGGGAGCAGGACGCAGGCGTCACCCGCATTGCATCGTTAAGAGAGCAAAGCCGCAACACCATTTACTGTGCAGCCTTGTGCTCGCGTTCGTGCGTGATGCGATTCGCAAGTTGGCTCAGTATAGCTTGCCTACCATCGAAGCGATATAATAAGCTGAAACTAATGGTGCAGTGTTGACTATGTGCCTAGACACTGACTTCAGCTAGGTTTGCTTGCACAGCAAGACTAGATTTCAGTGTGAACCAGCTCATCAGCAAAGAAGTATTGTCTCAACATTATGTTTACACAGTACACGTGATCATGTCTTGCTTACCCTGGCACGTAAGGAATTGGAGCACTTTACTTCTGTCAGACACTGGCAAGCTGGGAGGCTGCAAATAAGTGGTGCTCCACAGTTTTCATGAATGCAGGAGTCTTAACTGTTCATCGACAAGTTCTTTTGGTTTTCTCATGGTAATGAGGCCGCCTACAATCAGGCTCGAGCTTTCGCCTCCTGAGCCCAAGGCCCAACCCAGATGGGCATGGGGAATGAGTTGGAGGAACTTAGGTGGTCGACACACGATCATATGGTGGCGTATCACGAAATTACACAACATTATAGATTGGCAAGACGAATCTCTAACTAAACGGCAGGCGCTCGTGTCGAGGCAACTCCAGACTGGCACCTTTTCCACACCAATTCTGTTCTCTCACATCTATCCCACTACATTAACCCCTGAGTACAACCTGTGCCGAGCCCCCTAGGGCCGACCTCTTCCACATACTTTGGGGCTGTCCGAGTATATGTGTGCATCGTAGCCCGCAGGGCTTGTTAATTACTACGATGCAGCAGGGAGAGGCCACACTGCGCATCTCCAACCCTAACAAGCAGGTCTGGGTCACAAAGCAAGTAGAGGCAGCCGCTATGAAGCAGGGGCTCCTGGCCGACTAACCGTCATCGCCTCCCGCAATTGAGGCAATTCCTTGGTTTTAATAAAAGTTCTCCTCCTCTAAATTTAGAAAGTCGGGTGTTCAGGTTTAGTGTGAACAACTATAATAGTCCAAGAGGTAGGCAACTACTGGCCTTTTGCAATGTTTGGATGAACAACATTATATTCAGATAGATATGAGGCAATGTGTACTCTTTCTGTAAACATTGAAAGAAAGTGCTCCATTATTCCTATTAACCAATACATTCAAGAAAGGTAGCTTGCAATTTGTCTCAATCTCCACCGTGAACTGAAAGAAATCTGCTTGATAGCTTAGATGTACTTGGAAGCTTCCAAAGCAGAGGGATTAATTACACAAACACAATTTTTTACATAGCACACAAAAATTCTTGGTTTCAGGCTGTAAGAAGTGATGGCGTAGTGGGGAAGAGAGACAGTGTCAAGTAGGATCAGGTAGAAGACGACCAAGACGAAGAGCCGAGAGAGCGCGTGACAGTGACTGACACCTCTGAAATCGGGCAGTTAGTTTTTGTAATAAACCCCCTTATAATTTGGTGGAAGTGCTGGGTAGTCTTTGAAGCTGGATCTATGAAGTCGCACCTTACCTCCAGTGCCACAATGCCGGAAGAACCCTCCACCCAAGGTACCTTCCAGATTCCCGCCACTGCATGTCCCGGCGTGTTTCCGCTGCGTTACCCATCTTCAGCGGCACTGACGACCAAGACATTGAGGAGTGGCTGGCTATTTACCACAAGGTGAGTGCACTGAACAAGTGCAATGATGCGGCTAAGCTGACCTAGGTAAGCTTTTACTTGGCCGGCATCACCTGTCACTGGTTGTGGAATCACGAATCTGATATTACCAGCTGGGATTCGTTCAAGACGGCCTTTTCGCAAGTCTTCGACCGTCCCGCTGTGTGAAAGCTCCGTGCAGAATAATGACTTCGTGAGCGTGCTCAACAGCCAGGAGAAACCTTCACCAGCTACATTGAAGACGTTGACTTGTGGAAGCGTGTGAACCCATCGATGCTCGAAGCAGACAAGATTAAACAGATACTCAAGGGAATAGCCGATGACGCATTTCAAATGTTGTTAATCAAGGACCCACTAACTGTAGCCGAACTGGTCAGCTTGTGCCAGAGTTTGACGAATTGCGCAAGCAACGTGTCCTTACCCGACACTCTCTGGAACAGCGTGACTCGATTGTGGCCTTGACTCTCGGAGACCAGATTGACATGTTGGTTCACATAAATCAGTTCTTGCGTGAGCAGGTCGCTCGGCAGCTCTCCATTCTATCGAGCACGCTCGAACCAGCACTGATGCATCATCTGGCCACAGCCATAAGGCACATTATCCAAGATGAGGTAACTGATGCATTACCTTTCACTCGTTCACCACCTCTGGAGGCTGCACCCTTGACGTACGTGCAGGTAGTCGCAGCCAGAGCACCTCGTAAGCCAACTTATGCTCAAATTGATGAGACCCAAGAAGGGTCTCATCAATTTGAGACCCTTCTTGTAGTGCTGGATCAGCGTTGAGAGCGGCAGCACGCACTTCAGTGGTGATGTCGATGGGAATAGAAGTAACCAGAACTGCATACTTTAATGCCTGCTGACGTTGTTGACATGAAAGTCCACAACTCGCCTCTGACGATTTAGTGGCTGCAATGTCGTGCCCTCACTTATTTCAACCCAACCACCAAACATTTGAAGGAAAACTTTCTGTGTTACCTACATGATTGTTTTTGTCTGCTTAAGTGCGCTGCTTTGGAAGCTTTCACACCCATTCAACCCTTTGCCTAGTCTTTTTTGGCCAAAAACAATGCAAAATTATCGTTTTTTTTGGCTGACTGATTCTATGTGTCTTGAAACAACTAAAAAATTATTTAAAGGCTCTTTATTTGCACGATACACGTGACACTTTTTTTTGTGTGTGTGTGAAAATATGCAGACGATTAGCTTCACTGCACTGCGCCACAGAAAGTGCCCTAACTTTTCCAGCCTTCAGTATAGTAAATGTTGTTCTGAAAATTGAAAAGTAAATTGCAGAGATTAGCGAGTCTGTAAGCAAATGCCTAGCTTCGAAGTGCCAGTGAGCATTTGCTTACCCACGTCTAATGGCATCCACTGCCAATACGTTGAGGCGGGATCGTCATCCGAATCCAACAGTTTAGAGAAACTGTCCTGCTTTGTGTAGTCACTGCCGTACTCACAAATGAACTGCACTTCATTTCATAAGACTTCAGCAAAAAGCACATTTTTTTTCCCCCCTGAATGGAGCTGTTGCCGGCAAGTGAGTGCCTCTTGTGCACAGAGGAGGATAACATTTTCGAATTCCAGTTGCCAAAATCAAGTTCTTCCAGGACTAAAAATGCATGTTTTGAGTGCATTTAAAATTTTTTTACTGCGAACCAAAAAGAAGATGGCTAAATCAATCAGGGTAGCTTAACTGTGGCGCCCTCGAATGCTTGGTTCAGGATGAACGAGCCCAGCTTCTCCTTGGTGCGAGCAGTACAAACCGTGTCGATGAGCTCAGCTCGCTTTTGGTAAGGAAATAGTTAAACCATCAAGTAATTCGAGTTAATTCACCATAGAGACGAAGCCGATTAGAAACTAACATGCTTGTGGATGTGTTGGTACGTAGGAACAATAGAGCACTGCATTCCTTCAGCATTTACAGAAGCAGTATGGATTGAGTTTAAGTCCGCCCATCCTTACACTTGTCAGAGGTCAGCAGTTGCTGCCCTCTTGGTCCGTTAAAGGGACCAACAACCGCTCAGAACACGAATTGAGATAACCCCGGTAATAGAAGGATGGTCTATTGTGTTGTCTGAAATTTACCCTGTTTTTTTTTTTCATTAATGCAGACGTATATTTTTATTCCCTCAAAATTACTTCTGACACTTCTCACGGCTGAAAAGTGAAGGTGTGCTTGTAGATGACCATGCGACCTTTTACCGGTGTACACTATTACTTGTCTATATAGCGCTGAAATGTCGCTGACTTTTTATTTTCTTTTTTAACTTAAAATGTGCAGACATGCCTTCGTTTGCATTGAGCAAACCAGTGGCGGGCTGCCTTTGCTTCACGTATGATCTGATGCTCATGAGCGGCAGCATGAACGTTATTGGCTGAGAGTCTAGCAGTACCTGTCGATGAGTTGTAGAAGTACAAAGAGTGTCTCACGGCCTCCGGCAACACGTTGCCAGAACTAATTGTAGAAGCCACAAGTGCCTAGCTCGTGAGGCAGCAGAAGGATATTACGGGACGAGGAGCATTCGGAAAGCTTATTCTACGTGCTTGTTATATTCCAAAATTATAGAAAATGTCAATGTGAAAGTGGTTGACCACAGTTTCACTTACTCCTGCTAAAGCAGAACCTTGAGCACAATGCGAGGAGGGCTATTGACATCCCTCTTGCTTCACAGTGTTGCTGTAGACGCCTACGTACAGTGTAAGGGCTTTTCAAACCGAAAAATGCTGCTTATTAAATAACGACGTGCTTTTGAGATCAGCCGCTGCAGCTAAAAAACGATACGAAGTATGAGCTTCCTGTCGCGCTGTAAAAAACTGAGTCCAGAAAAATTGATTGTCTGTCCCTTTAACAGTCGCATTTGCACGAAACCCGAAGACCTGACTTCCTGAATGTACGAAACCTAAAATATCTTTTCGACTAAAGTTCCACTCCTGCGTACATGAAGACTGTGGAACACTGTTTGTCCGAACCCCCCTTGGCATGCCACTATCGGACAGAAGTAACGAGACGTGCTCTGCTTTCTCACATGCCATAGTAAGTGAGACCTCATCACGCATATAGTGTAATTGCAATGTTGGGGCTGTTAACCTTCGTGCATACAAATTAAGGCATGGGCTCATAAGTAGAAAAAAACAAAAGCTGCCAAAAGAAGTCTTTGCTGGCATTGCTTGCAAGATTCCTTGGACAGATTGGGCGAGCATCTACAAGAAGGAGATTTAAACAGCACCTGCAACAATATCATAACATTGGGGATAAGAAAAAGATGGCAAAGCACACAGCAACAACTGAGCAGGATAAGAGACTGAATGAACTGTATGTAGCATAATTGGCCAGGAAAGAAGCTGGAAGTCTTACTGTATCTGAAATTTGTCGAGGTACAAGTGGTCTTATGTTGTACATTCTTTCATTGCGATGAATGTAATCATGTTCCCCTTTTTGTTGGTCCCCTAGAAGGCTGTGTGCATATATCTTAGAAGCATTTGCATGAATCCAAGTCTCTTCATGGAACTAATTTAAGTGCCAGTCCCGCCGGCATCGTTAATAAAGTCGATGGGTAATCATGTTTCTCAACAATCTTTGAAGGCATTGCGCTCTTGACAGACCTAGTTTGGGGGGGTTGGCTAAGAAATGTATAGTCTAACAGTGATTGACATAGATCATTTGTGAGACATTTGAAAAAAAAAAGTTTGAATTATCAATATAAATTAATAATGGTTATTTCAAAATTTAGATCAAGATCTTGATTCAGTAAAAATACTAGAATTTTAGTCAGAAAGCCCTTATTAATCTTATTAATGCTGAAGGGCCCCTAAACAAGCTCCAATATTTTTTAGCATTTCAAGTAAATGCGCTCATCGAGTTCAATCTTTTGTAACGATAAGCATTGCCAAATGCAGCCACAGAATAAAACACAATCCCATGCTTCTCTTCTCGCCTTTTGGTATACCCAGAGTTGGTAGTGACGTGACCAGCAAATCTGGTCATGTCAGCAGTCGAAAGACCTGTTTGTCTGCCTGCAGATATGCGTGCTCCCTGCTTATCCTTCTCGCTAGACGAGGGAAAGAGATGAGCTAACGAACGAAGTGTAGTGCATAAAAAGAGTGAAACGAGGGAGCGCCACATTTTGGTCATCATGCGCATGTAACTCCACTATTATATAACATGGTGAAAGCGCAAAAGACGAAGGCAGAAGAGGCTTGCCACATATGAGCGCTGACTTACAACAGTATTTTATTTGGAAGCAAGCAACCACATTATAGTGAACAGCCTGTGGCACATCACGTGTGCACAGTCTGCACAAAATTCATATCTCGATGCAAGAAACATAGCTCTTTCCTAGAAAGAGTGAGCAATTGACTGTTTGGAAACACATGCGTCACCTAGTATATCAATTAATCCCGCCTCAATGATATCGCGGGTTAACTGATTTTCACTTCGGCTCCAACTGAACACTCATTGTAAACTGGATCACACGTTGTCATGACAGTGCAAGACCTACAGTGTGCATCTAAACACCTCCCTCCCCTAATCTCGGACACATTATAACAATGCTCCTGTAGTCTATCATTAAGGCATCGCCCACTTTGACCAACAATTGCTACCACACGTCAAAGGCAGATTGTAACGATGTTGCTCGAACCGTGGATCCCCGGCAGCCTAGCTGCGGACACAGCAATAACCGTTGGGCAAATAAAGTTTATTCAACTCAACTCCAACTGTACCTTTTGCATGCATAGTGAATGAAAGAAGCATAAAACCAGGAGCATCGTTATAACGTGTCCAAGACGAGAGGGGTGGTTTTTACCGTATTTACCCAATTCCAATGCGCACCTTTTTTTTAGGAAAAATAGGCCTTAAAATCACATGTGCGTTGGATTCGGGCACAAACCGAAACAGCCCTATAGCTGCCGGTCATCATCACCATTATATGGTGGTAACGCTAGTACCGCTCATTTGTTGCTGGAAACGATGGTAACACGTTTGCTTGTCGCTTTCTGTGTCGCTGGAACCATTTTCAATCAGTCCCGTGCTGTCACTGTGTATTGTGCGATCTGTCAGCCATCTTGTGCAAGAATGAATGCAGCAGCCACAAAGACGCGTCGAGTCAGCCACGAGAATAGCTTTAAACATAAAGTTATTCTTTATGCGGAAGAAAGCAGCAACAGGAGTGCAGCCCATAATTTTGCCGTGCCGGAGACCTGCATTTGCGACTGGCGAATGCTGAAAAAGTCGATGTTTCAGTGGACGTCTTCAAGCAAAGGCCGCCATGGTCCGTACGCGGGGTGATTTCCAAACCGTGAAGATAAGCTGGCGAACAAACAAAATGTGCAAACATTTTGTTCATTTGACGAAAGCGCATGCACGTTAGTGGCCGGGTTTACAGTTTACCACTTTCCCTTTTTTTCTGTCAAGGAGAACGGGTGCGCGTTAGAATCGGGGTTTGCTGTATTTTTCTTTTTTGGGTCATGTGAATCGGGTTCGCGTTGGAAGTGGGGGCGCATTGGAATTCAATAAATACAGTAGATGCACGCTGTAGTTCTTGCACTGTCATGACCACGTGTGATGATCCAGTTTGTAATGAGTGTTCAGTTGTGAGCCGAAGTGAAAATCAGTTAAGCTGTGAGATCATTGAGGTGAAATTAAGTGACATATTAGGCAATGCATGTGTTTCCAAACAGTCAGTTGCTCTGTCTAGGAAAGAGCTACGTTTCTTTCGTCATGATGTGTCATGGGCTTTTCGCTATATATGTGGTTGCTTGCTTCCAAATAAAATACTTTGGTGAGTCAGTGCTCGTGTGTGTCAAGCCTCTTCTCTGTCTTTATTTTATGCGCTTTCACCCAGTGTTATGCAAAACCAACATGCCCAAACAGCTACCTTAGTCCGCTATCACGGCAGCATTTCGAAAAATTCTTGTGGCCGCGTGTTCACTGTAGACTCGTGCACAACTGCAACATCACAACTTAATATCGACCTCTGGGTGGTTTAGACGACCTTTAAGTGTACAGGAAGAGAGCAAAAACTGCATAATATGCGAGTACTGCTGTTTTCAGTGAGTGCTGTGCATAAAGACTTAAGAATCTGTTACGATGACAACTTTCAGGGTTGATGGGCTCCGTTTTCATAAAGCCATAACTGCCAGCAATTCACCATAATAGCGATAACAAGTCAAGAACTCTCAGTGAGAATACCACCTAAAAATCTCGGAATATACTAATCTCAGCCTTGTCTTCTTTTTGCATTTCTTACATTTACTTCCTCTTAATGATTTTGTAATAGACCATTTAATGTATTGAAAGGTAAACATATTGCATGGTTTGAGTTGTCATCACAAATAATTTCAAGATTTCCTCTACATTGCCAGTAGCAGGAACCCCACAAATGCATACATCTAATAGGTCAAGAAGTGTCTGCACCAAAGCACACCTGTGGTGTAAGGAACCACGGCCAGTTATTCTGAAAAAATAACACAGGTTGAGATATGAAAAGAATTTTTAGTTTTATAGGAGATTCATACTTTTTTAGAAATGTTTGTGCAGTTAATATCTGAAAATTTCACCAAAGAGAAGGCAATCTTGCTTGTAAGTATAGGACATTGTTGATGATGCATTTTGAAAACCCAAGGCATAACTGTAGAGCCTCTCTTTCCAGAAGTACAAGAGGGTGTAATTTGTTAGCCGGAGCACCCTAATATAAGACACATCTGGATTCTAAAACTGGGCATGCATACAGTTCATATATCGTAACAAGTGTGTCTCTTCGCATCCTCAATCGACTGTTGCCAAACGTGCACAGTACACCAACCACCTGTATTCCTTTCTTGGTTATATATTCAATATGTTTACACCAAAAAATCTAGTCATCCTAAATCACTCATAGATATTTTACCAAAGGCACTTGGGGTATATGTAGAATATACCCCAAGTGCACTTCACTGGGTTATAAAATGAGGAAACTATGACTGCACTCTGCATTGATAGTCTGGTGCTTCCTTCCTTCTTTTGTGTAGCACAACAAATTACACCATTTGATTGTAGTCATGGATTCGACGAACTATCGTCTGGCGAGGAGCGAACATTGTAGAAAAAACTGAGCTCTCGCCAAAATCAGGGGCATTATAAATTTATTTATTCAACATTTCAAAACCCGTTAAGGTTTCTTGTTCATGATGGATCGAATGTACAAATAGCCGTCTGTATGCACTGGTAAGATTGTGCGGGCACCTTGCCTGCTTCTTTGACATGTTGCCACGTGTCCCGTTTAGTGTATTATTTGTAGATTGAATGTATAGCGATTCCAGCAGTAGTCAAGAAGACAATGATTTCTCCGTGGCGACGATTCTTGTTGATGTCTAGTCATATATGTGGCCTGTGTCAACGGTGTGTCTGGCCAACGCATTTGAGGCAACATGTCCTTTGGCAACATTGTTCAACTGCTTTCTGGGATGCTGATCAAAATTCCCGGATTCATCAGTGTATGAAGCTTCACAGTGTCAAGACACTAAACGGTGTGTTGACACTGTTTGGTAACGAAATCAAATGACAATTTGCTTACCAAACGGCGTCGTGACACCATTGAGTAAGTAAATCGTCCCTAAAGCAGAGAAACGTTTGCTACAAGCTTGCAGTTTGGAAACCACAGCCACCATGAAAAACAGAGAAAATGACTTGTTCTTCAGACTTCCAGGATATTGTGCTTCATGCGAAAATGCCAAGCTGCCAAGACTTGCAAAGAAAGATGTTTAAGTCAAGAGGCCAAATTCTCGTTTCTTCTCACTAGAAATGCTTCACCAGCCCCCAGTACTTCAACCGGTGTTGTTAGCCCGTCATCTTATGGCTGGATCCATGTGAGATCGCAGTGCTCAGCAAAGCACTTAATTTCAGCATGGCATTTGGTGATAACACCAAGGTAATTATTTGCACAGGGGGCAGGCAATGCTTCAAGTAGAGCCTCATCTACAACACGAAGCCCGCACCCTTGCCATGGGGATTCTTTCAAATTTCTCGACAAGCAAGTCGCCGGGGTTGACACCGCAAGAAAGTCAAGCCGTGAAAAGACTCCAGCAGAATGAGTATCCTGCCAGCCGACAAAGTAAATGCCACGGTCATTTAGGCTGAGGTAAGTACAAATCCAAGATGTTGAACCACCTCCAGGATGCACGAAGCTGAGCCAGGACCCTACCAGGAAAGTACTCTGAAAATTGCTGGCCGACATCTTCAAGTTCATCCCTCCAGACAAAAAGAAACTACTACCAGCTTCTGTGCCATAATGGTATGGCTCCCACTGTGTATGGTTTACCCAAATTACACAAACCAGATGTGCCACTCAGACATATCATGGATTTCACATGCTCGCCCCTTCACAACCTTTTCAAGTACTTGCTTGGCATTTTTTGTCCTCTGGTTGGAAAAACGTCCACGCCCTTACGGGACACGACACACCTTGTCGCACTTCGAAAGGCGTATTTAATTCATGGTTGGGAAGAGGACAATGGCTGCATTGCGTTCCTGGATATTCTCGTGGAACGCACAACTACCAGCCTCAACACTTCTGTGTACAGAAAGCCCGCACACACAGGCAGGTGCCTTTACTTCGAATCGGAGCATCCCACGGGCCAGAAACGTTTGGTAGCAGCATCTTTATCAATTGTGTCTTGTATTTGTGGTTCGGGAGAAGAAGCTCATACAAAAGAATTAAAAAGAATAAGGAAGGATCTCGAGGCTTACGGGTGCCCCGGTCAACTTCTCTGAAAGCTAGTATGCTGTTAAGCTGAGCTCTGTAACAAAGAAACCCCGGAAAAATAAAGAGTAAAACTGATGGCCATTCCGTACGCACCTGGAACAAACGAAGAGACGGCAAAAATTTTCAAAAATTGTGATGTTCAAATTGCTCATGTACCTTCAAATAAGTTAAAAAAATGTCTTGTTCATGCTAAAGATGTTTTGGATTGCAAGTGTTTCTCGCGGGCTGTTTGCAGTATTCCCAGCGGAGACTGAAGCTTCATAGATTAGGGAATCCGGGAATTTTAATAGGCACCTTAGACAGCACTGAAATGACGTTGCCAAAGGACATGTTGTCTCAAATGCATTGGCCGAACAAGCTGTCGACACAGGCCGCACAATGAATTTTTGCCGCCTAAAAGTGATTATTGCTCCAACTACTAGAATCACTCTATAATCATTCTACTAATCGTACTCTAAACTACACACGTGGCCATAGGCGTGCGCACGAGGGGGGGCAGAGGGGGGAAGCCGTCCCCCCTAGTCACCTGAGAGAGGGGGGTGCAAATTCTGCCCCATACATTGACTTAATAGGAAGGGGGGAGCTGCGATGAACCTTCGCCCCTCCCTGCCCTCCCTGAAGGGGAACCCTGCGCACGCCCATGCACGTGGCAACATGCCAGAAGAGTAAGCACGATGCTTGTGCAATGTAACCACTACATAAGGACGGCTTTTTGTAGATTCACTCCACCGTGAAAAAGAAACCTATACATGTTTCAAGACTTCTATAAAATTGTTTTCTTTTGCCCCTGATTTTGGTCGGTGCTCAGCTTTTTTTTTCTCCTCCATTTTATTACATGGCACCCCTGGCTACGCCACTGGTGCCATGTGTCCATTTGTTTGCATGGCTACCACCACACAAAGCAGTGCAGTGGCATGTTGCTTTTTGTTGTTCTGCTGTAAACCCGGTGTGCAACTTGCGCGTCACTCGTTAAAGGCTACTGGGTATGTGCTCGAGCACTGCGCTGTCCCACATTGTTTTTCTAACAGCAACAATAGGCTCTCTGTACCTCAGAATAGCAAGACAGTGTGGCTGTACCGAAATGTGTGGGAACTAGCACAGGTGCATTGTCAGTGCTCTTGCCTGCAAAACTTTTCGGTTGCTGCACATAGTGCATTAATCAACAATGTATTTCTTTTCTTTGTTGTCACTACATTGCCGATGTAAAGTGGCATGGCACAACACAATTTTTTTGTTTTGGCATGATCACTAGCCCATCTGGGCCTTGCGATTACTGCCTCCTCTGTACTGCGCATGATCAATTAAAAGTTACTCTTGGCTCTGACTAACGTTTCAGAATGAGTGCTGATTTGCTGCGGTTTACTGTTACGAATATATCCAAGAAAGAAATAACGGATCAGTGCAGTTTCAAAGCAAGCCTAAAGGCGAGTACACAACTGGTAGCATCAGTTGTCACGAGAGCGTCAGCACATGAATTGGCATAGAAACAGCTAATCAGATATGCAGGCAAACTAGACGGCCGCATTGAACTATGACAAGCTTCTAATAAGTGAAGACATGGCGAACGGATGCAGTGATTACGTGGGCATGCCGAACGAAAAAGTTGTGGACAAGACAATCAGTGCTATCTGTTGTATAAGCCATGAAATAACGAAAGCAACTGCTGCTGCCCCGAGGATCATCCAGTATTTAAAAGAGCGCTACTAACTTCCGAGACCGTTGTTCCATGTATCGATGCGCGTGCAGCCTCATCAAAGTAAAGCAAGGGCCATGACTAGGGCACCTATGTGGTATAAGGCGATACGAATAGGGCTCACGCGCTCGTAGAAAAGCTATTCTGTGAAAAAATCTGAAATAAATCACTGCTTTTTCTTCAGTTATTTGAGCAAAAACATCGTTTATCGGGTTTGGCGACCAACGTAGTTCATTAATTTGGGTTAATAACAACACTGAACCTTATAAGTGCCTGCAAGAAAATAAGAATTTCTTTGCTAAATTGGAAAATTCGTATAATCAAGTTTCATTCTATAGACCTTTAAGTGTATTTCTTATAAAATATAAGGCCAATATCAAAACTGACCGCGACTGGTGTGCAGGAAACACAACTGCTCTGTTACAATAGGTGGGAACTACTCGTAAAAAGGAAATGGCAAAATTTCAATTAAGGCACATTGAACCAGAATATCTTGGAGGAAAATACCAAGTTATCTGAGACATACAGCTATGCAAGTTATTTCTTGTGTGCAGTGCGTAGTGTTTGTTTCTTTGTGAAACTATAATTAGCTGCAAAAAACTATTTCGCCTCTTTGCAAGGAGAAGCACCACAGGCTGCCCTTGAATTTAGTGCTGTAAAAAGAAAGAAAAGGTGGATACAGCAGTTTTCTTGTGAACAACGTGAAAGAAACAGATAAGCACCGAACATTACACAAATGTAAGGTGATCCGCTGGTTCAAGTGAGATTACTCGTTACTTCCCATGGCATGACACTGCCACAACATGCCCATTTTGTCACTTCCTTGTCATTGTAAGTTCTGGTGTGACATAACAAAGCGGCTACGTTTTCTGCGCACCAAGTGTAGTCGGTTTTGGCATTAACCTGAAAATTTGATGATGACTATCTCAAACTACGTGCAACTCTTGTCATTTCTAAAAATGGGTGTGCCATAAATTGGGACTGCTATTCCATATATACGATGGCCTTCAGGGCAATTATTAAAAAGCTAATCAGCAAGCCTTTTTAATTCATCACATCAATGTCACTTTAGGTGGAGGAAAGTATCTCTTCCTTGACTTATATTTCGTGTGCAAAAACAACAGCAGCTTGACAGTTATAGCATTTTTATAAAAATTCTGAATTGCTAAAACACCTTGTGTAAAAGGCAGCATGTTTACAATCAAATATATACATTGAAGATGTTAAAAAGGGCTGCTTCCCTTTTTCTTGAAGTTTTGTGATCCTTCATTCACATGCCGTGCTTTTTTTTTTATAATGCAGTTCATGTAAAGCGAAGTGTATATGTGCCTTTTATACAAATGTAGGTCGTGTTCAGCCTGATTGGTTGGTTATCGTAAATGGTAGCCATTGTTAGCATTCCGACCTCTACTTTGATTCTTCACCCAAAAATTTTATCTCGCGTAATGATCATACCCAGCATTTCGGGACATCGCTTTTAGTTCACCGTTTTTCACACCACGTGGCGTACAGACCTTCAACTTTCAAAACTGGCGCGATAACGCATGGCGCGCGGCAGACAAAGTGGTCATACATAAAAAAAAAAAAAAAAAAAACAACGAAGCAGCTCGATGTCGACTATCGCCACCGAGAGCGAACCGTGATCGCGGACTGATAAGCGCAAGTCGTGTACGACGAGCGGTCGGTTGGTTGCTCGATCGTGAATCAAGTATGGTTTTTTTTTTTTTTTTTTTTAGTGAATCAGCGCGCACAAGTCACGCGTGCTGCCCTTCCTATCGTCCTTTTCAATATATTTCGTGCGGTTCTATAGTTGTCGGCCCCACTGGTTTCTTGAAGAAAGTTAGGACGTCCTTTTGTCGCGGCCGTTTTTGTAATCTGTGAAAGCTAATTTCGAGAAAATAATATCAGCCTATGAGATGGCGATGACGCTTTGAGAATATGTAGAGACAGGCTTCACGTAGATAATATTTGTTGGCGTCACTTAACAAGTGAATTTTTTCGCGCTATAGAGTGAAGGCAACGTGCCGTGCCGTATTCGCTGCCAGTGAATCTTTTTTAAGAGCTTAAAACGTAGCAGAAATAAAGGCCTAAATTCATTACAGGGACGAAATTGCTGAATTATTTTCCAAATTTAAGCATTTTAAGAAAGACGCCTTAATTTAAACAACGCTCTTAACGTTTCTAGAGCACATAATAAAAGACGTCCGAAATGTATTTCATTGTACATGACATGCTATACAGCTCGTCTTCCCTCTTTGCTGACTGTTCGTGAAAGCGTAATGAAACCAATTATATTCACATATGCGACCGTCCGCTGTGGTGATGTAGCGGTTGCAGTGCTCGGGTTCTGACCCGAAAGCCGCGTGTTCGACCCCGTCCGCAGAGGTCACATTTCGATGGAGGCGAAATGGAGGAAGCGCGTATACTGTGCGATGTCAGAGCACGTTAAAGAACACCACATGTTCGAAATTTCCGGAGCCCTCCACGATGGCGTCCTTCATAATCATATCGTGGTTTTGTGACGTAAAACCCCCCGATGATATTCGGATGTACGTCCATAACCGCAAAGCACACCTCTTTGTTTCACTGGCTATGCGGTCTGCACAACGGCATCAGGTCTTGGTTAGAGACCCGATTATTTCGGCCAGTTTTATTTAGAACGAAGAACGCGTACAAGCGAGTTTGAAGATAGCTCTCGTCTGGTTTCCTTGCTGCTACTATAGTGTAATTGTTTCTTTGCACGTATTGCTCAAGAACAGCGTGGTAATATTTTTACATGGTGATGTTTCTTAAAAGGTCCCTCGGTAGGACCTATTTATTACATGCTTGACGCGCTTATTGGCGACTTTTTAAATCAACCACTCATTGGTGCAATTAAATGTTTGACGCTAGTGCCATTCTACGCTTCTGGGACGCAACACAACACACGTTAAGGGGCCTTCTCACACTACATGACATTATCATAGTTTCTTTTTTTTTTCGAACAGTTTCAAGCACCGGCGTGGCTGTGTTGTAGAACACCTGTTTTCCGTGCAGAAGTACTGGGTTCAATTTACGCGCGAGCTATTAATATTCTTCATTTATTTGCAGCTACCTCGACCTTTCGCCCACGGGCAATGCTTTTTTTTCACTGACAACGAAGACGCCGACACCAGCGTCGGCACCGGATTTTTCGCTACAGATAACTTTTTTGTGGAATACTTAGCCACCAATGAAATCACGCGCTGCTCCAAAAACGCGGGGTTGGTGTAATATCAGTATACTATAGCATGCCTCGTTCACATTAGGGACGCCTCTGATAAGACAACTACTCAATTTTTTTCAAAGAAAATCTGTGCCTCACATAATAATAATAATAATAATAATAATAATAATAATAATAATAATAATAATAATAATAATAACAAATATATTATTCTCATATGAGTATTGTGTTACTGTTGTTGTTGTTGAAGAGTTTATTGTTTCACATTTGTTTTCACGGATGGATCTACAATGGATGAAAGCTCGTCTGCGGCTTTTCATATACCCGTATATAAAATAGAAAGAGATTTCCGACTTTCTCGAAAGACATCGTCTACAGCAGCGGAGCTTGTTGCAATATTACAAGCTTCAAAATTCATTGTTGAAAGACAGCAAAGGCAAAATTGGGTAATATATTCTGACTCCAAAGGAGCACTACAAATGATTAAGAATTTTTATTTTCATATAGATGATAGCATAATATATGAAATCTTAAAAACAATTACCATCGGTTATCTGGACCGCCATGAGATATGTTTTCAGTGGCTTCCAAATCACGTAGGAGTGATGGGAAACGAAAATGCTGACAAATTATCCACTGCAGCACACAAAAAAGTTCACTTGACACCAGTGCCCGTTTATTTCTCAGAAATCAAGAATGGTTCTTTCCGAACTGCGCCACAAATTGCGCAAAAACGCTTGATTTGACGAAAATACAAAGTCTTCACTCTTATATCAAATAGATCCGTCTCTCCGATTTACACCTAATCAAAAGATTGATAGACCATTTGACACACTACTGCACCGTCTACGATTAGGTGTTGCATACACACCTCACTTCTTATGCCGCATAAAAACAAGAACGTCCCCGCACTGCGACCACTGTGATCATGTCGATGCGTCAGAGGAGCATATCATTATTGAATGTCCGCGAATTGACGAACAACGCGCTCAACTGAGTGATCGACTGAACCACCTCGACAGACGACCATTTGCGATTGGAAAAGTACTTGGACCATGGCCACATCCCGATAATCAAAGGCGCGCAGTGAGCGCCCTCCGTGATTTTTTAATGGACACAAATTTAATTAACTGTCTTTAGTTCTTATTATACCTTGCCACTATTTGTTCGGACTCTATCCGCGATGTGATCACAATATATGAACTGGACTACGCCCATATATACTGTGCTCATTCATTCGTTATAAGCCCTATAGTATATATATGTACCAGTGTTGTATGCGTTACCGAAAAAAAGTAACTAAATACGTTACTCGGTACTCTAACAAAAAAGGAACGCGTTACCGTGATCGTTACAGAAAAAAAAGTAACGGACGTTACCTCTGCCGTTACTCCGCAATCATGAATTTTAATCAATGTGGCTTTGCTGCAGGAACCCACAGCAAGAATTTTTCAAATCTCAAATTTATGTTTTTTTATACAACTTCAAACCCAAACAAAGATTATACCCAAAATTCTCATTTAACGAGAGTTATTGTACAAATTTACCGGACCTTAGAAACGTTACACGTGATGGCTTCTGATCCTGTGGCACATTATGAAGCCATTTTTTCTCAACGTGACATTATACACAGCATGAGATTCATTTATCCGCGCTATCGGTGAAGAAAGCATCACTTAACTCTCAAGAAATTTACGGTAATTTGCCTTATTCCGGGTCCGAAGAGCACCTCCAGTGGAGATCGTCAAAGTCGAAATGTCCCTTGGCATCCGAAATTGCTCGCCGTGCGCTAGTAGGCAATTGCGGAGGCCTGCATTGGCGCACTTTTTTTAGGGGGGAAACATTTGCACGTTTGTGACACCAGATGTCCTTTGGTCCGCACCTGTCGCCTCGTTTTGGCCACCAAAATGTATGGCATGTGCCTTATCGATGCCGGCGCGCATGCGCAGACAACCTACGCGGAAAGGCCAATTCTGACGGCGTGCTTGTACTAGCCAGATAGATGCGCAAATTTTGTAGTAGTAAAGAGATGCTTTATTGGCCAACACGAAAAAAAATATCTGTTCATAAACATTTTAACCGTTATAATTACCGCAAAAAATTGCGGGCTTTTAAGTGAGGGTGTTGAAGATCAGCCTTGCTCGCTCAGGAGCTCAATAACCAAAAACGTAGTTGCCGTTGCAGAAACAAAGAAGATGAATTCGTTTTCAAAACAAAGTTGATAAATCTTTGTAGCTGGTAAATATTTGATAAAACTTTGTAGCAACTATTATGCAGCAACTGTAATAAAATGTCGCATGTTTAGATATTTTTCAGGAATAGTTTCCTTCGCTCTACAAGTTTCAAACAACGTTACTTTACTCTTTGTTGCGCATACATTTCATACAAAAATGTCTTCTTTGTAACTGTAATATTTGTGTGTTACATAGTCGTGAACTTTTGAGAACGGCAGGTAATGAAATTGGTTCCTCTGCATTGAATATGTTCGATATGGCTTGCCTCGTAAATTATGCAGTTAAAAAGAAAACGAAGTTCATTTTATGGCTACTGGGTGGTATGTGCATAAAATAATAAATGCTCAATCAAATCCAAATTATCCATTTTCGGATCCGTGTCGATCTGTCGTGCAATCACCCATTTGCGGTAACCATGGTTAGGAGAGTAACTGCGGTTACGTCTGCCGTGTGGCTACCTGTAACCGTGGTTAACCGTAACCGTAGTTATCTTAGCCGTGGTTAAGACTGTTCGTGTGAAAGCGGTATTATAATGTGCTTTGATTGAAACAGAGATGCCAACCAAGGTAGCGAGTAAAAAAAATTTTTTTTGCATTACTAGAAAAAAGTCGACGCTTCGCGTCCCACTCGCATTCTTTTTAAAGGTTTTCTTCCTGTCGTGGGGTCACGCCTATTCTCCATGATGTGCAGAATTCCGTTGAGGCAGACTCTCGATTGGCAGCGCACCTGTAGACCGGTTGAAGTTACCGGCCGTCTCCTGAATGGACCAGGATTCCACAAAAAGCCGCTTATAGTCGGCGACGCGGGACATGTCAAATTCGATGCGGTCGTCGTTCACCAAACTATGCTCAGCGAGGGTACTTTTTTGACTCTCGAACTTGAGGACGCCGTTTTAACGTTGGTTTTTATGTTGCCGCAGCCTCTCGGGGAAGTTATTTGCCCCCCCCCCCCCCCCCCCCTTCCCAGTACGAAGCGTCACAATCAGCACGTGGTATGGAATAAACCAGCCCACGCGCTTTCCTTTCGGGTGGCCTGTCTTTCGGACACGGAAAGACGCAGGTGCCAGTAATCCACCTGCTACAATGCACTTCCACGAAAAGCATGTCCGTGCAGTTTCTCATGCTGGATTCCTCGCCTTTCGTCAAGCTTTGTGTGGCGATGAACCAACCATCTACACAGGCAGTCGACGCGTCTTAAAAAAAAAAAAGCAAAAGCTATTCCGACCACGCTCTCTTTGTCCATGCCTGGCAAGCCAACAGCAGTCCGACGCTGCGACAAAAAAAAAAAAAAAAATCCGCTGGGGCGAGCTCTGGGAAAATTGCACCTACAAGATGAAAACGTAACGAGTAACGTAACGCCTCACGTTACCGAAAAATGGTAACGTAAGTACGTTACCCGTTACAGTTCCGAAACTGTAACGAGTACGTTACTAAGTTACCGAAAAAAGTAACTCGTTACCGGTAACGGCGTTACTTGTAACGCGTTACCGACAACACTGATATGTACCAAGTGACTCTGATTATTTTTTTTCTTCTTTTATTCTTAATTTTTCGTATTTTTATGTTTATCTTGTACATTACTGTCATGATGTTGGGATAGCCTGCTCCAACGTAGCCTACCTTCCCATATTTTGTCAGATATATATAAAAAAAAGTTTATTGAACTCTGCCATAGGGATCGGCCGGTAGCTTGACCAACAACTCCAATCAACGGATCTTGCGGGCGAACGAGAAGCGCCATCGAGCAATGCGCGGTATACAGACAGACCTGCGATGTCGGAGGAGATGATGACCCACTATAACGTTCGTTGTTCTTCACTCTATTATTATTATTGTTGTTGTTGTTATTATTATTATTATTATTATTATTATTATTATTATTATTATTATTATTATTATTATTATTATATAAACGACAAACAGTGAGTAGTTGTCTTATAAAGGGCGTCACTAACGTAAACGAGGCATGTTACTATTGATATTACACCAAGCGCACGTTTTCGAACAGCGCGTGATTTCATTGTTGGCTAAGTATTGTTAGCGAAAATAAACGTCTTCCGGGGGCCAGAATTTGAGTTAGATGCAAATAAATAGACAATATGAATATTCGGCTCGAGAGGAAATCTAATCCAAGACTTCGCACGGAAAACAGGTGTTCTACGCTGTTTCGATAAAAAAGCACTATAATAATGTCTTGTAGTTCGAGGATCCCCCTTCACACATGTAATATTGTGTGGCAGAAGTGTAGAATCGCACCAGCGTCGTACATTTGAATTGCACAGTGAGTGGCTGCTGTGACAGCCGACCGATTCCCAAGTGCACAGGAATAAGTAATCAAACCGGCAGACGGCTGGAGGCGACGGGCCATGCCTGACGTTACTGACTGACTTTTTAAATAAAGTTTTCTCTCTCTCTCTTTCTTATTACCAGCAACACCATCAACAAAGAGTGCAGCTACGCATTTGCGCTTGTAGCCTTCCGGATCGAAGAAAAAAGAATTATGTCCTAGCGAGCATTTTGCATGCTGTACTTACAAAAGGCACTGTAGGACAGTTTGAAACAATATATATGTTACGAGCACAGACGTACCTTTCCCTGCGGCAGGGTGGATGTGTCCGCCGAGAAATTAAGCGAGGCTAGCTACTGTGAAGGTGAAGTGAACGAAGCTCGATTGCGCTAACGCGTTCTCCTCTTAAATTCTTCAATTGGTTTATGCGCGCTTCGAAAATTTCCTTACAGGTTATACGCGGAGGATAAAATGTTCTGTCAGTGCACGGATATATGAATGTTGCTCAATGTCTTGAATAATAAATAGCGCAGAAACTAACGAATTATGTTGAGCGATAACGGTGGTTTAGTGAAATTAGGTTCAGTAGCCTTGCGTCATCTCTAAAGGGAATCGAGTGCCCGAGCCTCCGTGTCCCGAGCTTATCAGGGGACGCCCTTGTACTTTGCAAAAGAATAACTCTTGTGTGTATATAATGTACATAGTCTCTGTGAGCGTCTTATGCTGTGAGCTCACGCGCAAGCTGGGTAAGGGGCTGGGTAAGGCGGTGTGGCCTCTCCCCCCTTACACTCTCTCAGCAATCATGTGATGACGTCGGGGAACGAGATTCTGCAGACGCATGCTGAACCAACGCGTTGTATCCTAGTCAGAACGCGCTGGCACGCGATACCACGTTCGGGTCTGCGTTCGGGTCTACGTTAACAACAACATAAGAGCATAAACACAACACAAACTATAACACTCAATACGCAACATTAACGGAAACAGCTAGTCGAACCGATGCAAACGCGGCGTGCTTCGCATCGCCTCATGCTCCCCTTTGGCGGGAGATGGTGTCATTTTTTTTCGCGTACTTTTCGAATAATTACCGCCAAAGGCAAAACGTTGCAGTACCAACACGTGTAAAAAGCGTAGTATTTTTTTTTAGGGGCGAAGCTCCTAAAGCCGCGGGTCTGTACATCCCTGTCTCTTGGTACGTGACCGCCTAGTTCTATGACAGACAGACAGACAGACAGACAGACAGACAGACAGACAGACAGACAGACAGACAGACAGACAAAGAACTTTAATGATGTCCTGAGGGACTAGCCGTGAAGGACCCGCCGGGGCCCTCGGCTCGCCGCTGGCTGCTCCCATGTCGGAATCGGGAGGCCATGCCTCTCCGCTCTTTCACGGGCCCTCTGGACGGCCGTTGACGGCGTACATGTCACGATTTTGACGGTAATAGTGGTCGTTTATCGTTGTAACACAGTAACATTGCGTAATACCAATCTTAATATAGAACTAGTGCATGAAACGGCCGCAAACGCACCATGAGCGAGCATGTAAGCCATGCCGTACATGACATGCGTTCCATAATTTGCATGTAAGGACCTGCTTTTAGGAGCTAAGCTCCTTAGGGTGTGGGTCGTTCCCTCCTCCTCCACCGTAGTAGTATGTATGTAGCCAGCCACCTCTAGTTCATGAATTGCTCAACAGATGGCGTTGTGTGTATATGTCCGTTCAGACAATGTAGCTGGTCTACGAGGAGACATTGTACGGCTGTCGCGAACAGGTTAATTCACCTCAGCGTGTGTGTGTATATCTACCTAGGCTGTGGGACCAAGGTTTTTTATTTTTTATTTATTTTTTTTCCTTCTCTAAGGCACCTGAGAGTTGCCCACCCGCTACAAAGGGCATAGCCACAATTCATCATCATCATCATCATCTTGGAAATAATATCACTAGATGGCGTTAGTGGTTTTAGTGGGATGGTGCTAGTTTTAGGGACAGACAGACAGACAGACAGACAGACAGACAGACACACAGACAGACAGACAGACAGACAGACAGACAGACAGACGGACGGACGGACGGACGGACGGACGGACGCACGCTTCGCCCCACTCATCATCATTCACTCCGTGGATATGCTGTAATTTTTTTATGTTCGTCATACAGTCATGTCACGTCATATCACATTTGGTATATAGCCAAGAAACGAAACGGCTGCGAGCACGCCATGAGCGTGGCATGTAAGTCATGCCGCACATGACATCCGTGCCATAATTTGCATGTAAGGATCTGTTATTTGTGTTCGTCATACAGTCATGTCACGCCATATCAAACTTGGTATATATCCAGGAAACGAAACGGCTGCGAGCACGCCATGAGCGTGGCATGTAAGTTATGCCGCACATGACATCCGTGCCATAATTTGCATGTAAGGATCTGTTATTTGTGTTCGTCATACAGTCATGTTACGCCATATCAAACTTGGTATATATCCAGGAAACGAAACGGCTGCGAGCACGCCATGAGCGTGGCGTGTAAGTCATGGCGTACATGACATCCGTGCCATAATTTGCATGTAAGGATCTGTTATTTGTGTTCGTCATACAGTCATGTTACGCCATATCAAACTTGGTATATATCCAGGAAACGAAACGGCTGCGAGCACGCCATGAGCGTGGCGTGTAAGTCATGCCGCACATGACATCCGTGCCATAATTTGCATGTAAGGATCTGTTATTTGTGTTCGTCATACAGTCATGTTACGCCATATCAAACTTGGTATATATCCAGGAAACGAAACGGCTGCGAGCACGCCATGAGCGTGGCGTGTAAGTCATGGCGTACATGACATCCGTGCCATAATTTGCATGTAAGGATCTGTTATTTGTGTTCGTCATACAGTCATGTTACGCCATATCAAACTTGGTATATATCCAGGAAACGAAACGGCTGCGAGCACGCCATGAGCGTGGCGTGTAAGTCATGGCGTACATGACATCCGTGCCATAATTTGCATGTAAGGATCTGTTATTTGTGTTCGTCATACAGTCATGTTACGCCATATCAAACTTGGTATATATCCAGGAAACGAAACGGCTGCGAGCACGCCATGAGCGTGGCGTGTAAGTCATGGCGTACATGACATCCGTGCCATAATTTGCATGTAAGGATCTGTTATTTGTGTTCGTCATACAGTCATGTTACGCCATATCAAACTTGGTATATATCCAGGAAACGAAACGGCTGCGAGCACGCCATGAGCGTGGCGTGTAAGTCATGGCGTACATGACATCCGTGCCATAATTTGCATGTAAGGATCTGTTATTTGTGTTCGTCATACAGTCATGTTACGCCATATCAAACTTGGTATATATCCAGGAAACGAAACGGCTGCGAGCACGCCATGAGCGTGGCATGTAAGTTATGCCGCACATGACATCCGTGCCATAATTTGCATGTAAGGATCTGTTATTTGTGTGTTCGTCATACAGTCATGTTACGCCATATCAAACTTGGTATATATCCAGGAAACGAAACGGCTGCGAGCACGCCATGAGCGTGGCGTGTAAGTCATGGCGTACATGACATCCGTGCCATAATTTGCATGTAAGGATCTGTTATTTGTGTTCGTCATACAGTCATGTTACGCCATATCAAACTTGGTATATATCCAGGAAACGAAACGGCTGCGAGCACGCCATGAGCGTGGCGTGTAAGTCATGGCGTACATGACATCCGTGCCATAATTTGCATGTAAGGATCTGTTATTTGTGTTCGTCATACAGTCATGTTACGCCATATCAAACTTGGTATATATCCAGGAAACGAAACGGCTGCGAGCACGCCATGAGCGTGGCATGTAAGTTATGCCGCACATGACATCCGTGCCATAATTTGCATGTAAGGATCTGTTATTTGTGTTCGTCATACAGTCATGTTACGCCATATCAAACTTGGTATATATCCAGGAAACGAAACGGCTGCGAGCACGCCATGAGCGTGGCGTGTAAGTCATGGCGTACATGACATCCGTGCCATAATTTGCATGTAAGGATCTGTTATTTGTGTTCGTCATACAGTCATGTTACGCCATATCAAACTTGGTATATATCCAGGAAACGAAACGGCTGCGAGCACGCCATGAGCGTGGCGTGTAAGTCATGCCGCACATGACATCCGTGCCATAATTTGCATGTAAGGATCTGTTATTTGTGTTCGTCATACAGTCATGTCACGCCATATCAAACTTGGTATATATCCAGGAAACGAAACGGCTGCGAGCACGCCATGAGCGTGGCGTGTAAGTCATGGCGTACATGACATCCGTGCCATAATTTGCATGTAAGGATCTGTTATTTGTGTTCGTCATACAGTCATGTTACGCCATATCAAATTTGGTATATATCCAGGAAACGAAACGGCTGCGAGCGTGCCATGAGCGTGGAACGTAAGTCATGTCATACATGACATACATGTTATGATTTTTATGTTAATACTTGTCATCTATATTTGTCACGCAGTAACATTGCATAATACCAATTTCAGTATATATCCAGTGATTGAAACGGCCGCACGCGCACCATGAGTGCGGCATGTAAATCATGCCATAAATGGCATACATGTCATAATTGTTAATACCTGCTATTTATGTTCGTCATACACTCTTCACAAGCCTCAATATTTTTGGTATACCTTAAACTAAGAAACGGCCGCGAGAGCGCTAATAATGTGGCATGTAGATCATACCGTTCATGACATAAGTGTCATGAGTTTCATGTTATGACCTGTCATTTATATTCTTCATGCAGTCATGTCATGCCACAGCAACTTCAAAATTTCATACCTTCAAATCTGTATGCCATCTCGGACACTTTTCGTATGACATCACTCAACACATAGATAGCATATAAGTCATTGATTGTAATTAACCCGAACTCCTAATTAATGAGAACAATAAACAGTACAAACCAATGATATGATATTGTTATCTACCACCTTATCGTAACTGTTCACATTGAAACACTATATGTACTATACTAGATATGTGCTTCTACACTGAGAGCTTCCCCCATAAGTTTAAATTAAATGGTTAGATTAGTGATAAATATTTATTACGGTTATGAAATTCCTGATGCTTCATCCACATAATGTACGTCACATCTGCAGACTTTTGCTGAGTTTTTACCATGATCAACGTCCACTTTCTCATCGATTTACCGACAGGTGATTCTTTTACCCCTGTAATGCTGCTTTCCTGCACTATCGATTTGGAAAAGCTCTTCAGGAAAAAAATCCACCCAGCGTAATCCCACGAAATTGCAAACACAAAGACAGGTTGTCCTACCGTGCATGCCACTAGAGTGCAATTAGCGAATACGTTATCGTTGCGCTACAATTAGCTTTTCAAAAATCACCCCATACATTTTCAATGGATGCACAAAAGTGTCTCGGGAAAAAAATCCAGCCGGCCGATTAAAACTAATCGCGTTGTACCACATAAGGAGGTTGTCAGCATTAAGTGCCTGAAGTGCAATTAGCGAAAAATCAGGCATTGCTCAGTAATCATTTTTTGAAGAACGCTCCCCATAGAGTTACGCCCAGCGCTTCCCCTTGGGGTCGGCTTTGCCGCACTGGTCGATGTCCCAGATTGCTGGACATGGGCACCCTCAAGACTGGGTCAGTTTTTCCACAAAAAACTAAATCATTACGTCAGTCATATGGTAGAGTTAAAACTTGGTCTATTGAAGCTCGATTTTATGAAGTTTCTGATCTAACGAAAAAATTTCGATTCCCCAGCAAACACTCGCAGGGCTCAGTGTTATCATCAACCCAAACTAATGAACTAACTTGGCCATCAAGCCCGATTTATTGAAATTTTTCCAGAAATAACTGAGTAAAGAAGCGGTGGCTTCCTTCCGATTGTGCAGGCAAGTTTTTGTCGGAGCGTGCGCTCGCCATCGCGTTAAAACATTTGGCCACCCTACTCACAGCCCTGTTGCTCTAGTATGACAAGGCTGCACGCTGTACCCATGCATGGAGTAATGGACTCTGCTGTCGGCAGCACTCTTATGTAGCAGATGGTGCTATCGGTAGCAGCGATTGGTCCCCTAATTTCATGGCACTAGTAGTCTCCTTGCAACTTTCTGGCTCGGTCTGTTCACACAATCACTTTTCACATGTGCAGAAATATATTGGTGTTGGTGGGAAGAACGACTGCGTGGCAGCTTTTTGTTGCCGCTATATTACAATTTTAGATATGAAGGAGCCACAAAATCGCTTCTCTATTTTACGAACTACCCGATTTAAAAGGGTCGTGAAAAGAAAATGAGGCTGCCTAGTTGCAATTTTCCCTCCTTCAGTAAGGATTAGATATGCCGTTTCCGAAATATTTCAGTGCAATATCTAGTCTATAATTAATGATGCCCGTTTCAAATCGCAGTTTCCTCGGGCTACCGAGAAAACTACCGGCCGCCATAGCCACTAACGTGTCACGTCAGTGTGGCGTCATTAAGAGAAGTTATAAAGAGAGCATTAGCGTTCTTTTGCTCTAAAATAATGGATTTGTAGAAACCTAGGAAAGAAAAGAATGGCACATCAATTTTTGCGCTGTGAGTTGTATACTGTGCAAGTATGGCAAGTGATCTGCTTGGTTCCGCTTTGAAGTACATCCTGGCTCTGTCACGTGTTGCCTTCGCTCGCGCGGTGCAGCGTCCCATTTTTTTTTCTTACTGGTTGTGTTAGGTTGTGTTTTACAGCGCGTTTTGGGTAGCTTAGTCTTCGCTATGCCTACCGTGTGTGTCGTCATACAGTGCCGCACTACTTATCAAAGTGGAAACAATGTTCATGACATCGTTACGGCACTGCAATCAAAGCGGTATTAAATGCTGCAAACCTCAGTCAACTATGGCACAGCAAACATCCCTGCATGGCCATGCTTTGTCGACGACAGAGACTTTTCATTGGCCGACTTAAAGTGATGTCAGCTGTACAGTTAAGGGCAATGTGAGCTGGGAAATCGATATTGTGCTTTTATAGCTATTAAATGAACCCGGACGACGAAACGAGTCGAGGTGTAGTATTGAATGGACGGCCAGGATTCTGAATACACACGCAGTTGAAAATTTTCGGGAAATATTTCACGACCCCTTTAACTAATTTAATTCAAGTGTCGTCAACACTTCATTAGATTGAGTTTCAACTGTAATCACTCCATTCTTCTATACCTGTTACATTCATATGAAATTTAGCAAAAGTTAGTTTGCCTAAAATATTCTTCCTCGTTCTTGTTTCAGTTGGGAAAATTTAACTACCACTAAGGGAACAGAGTAAGGCGCAACGACAGTAGGCTGATAGATGACTGTCCAATGTAGCATGCAACAACTAATTTATTCTCTCGAAGGGTTTAGCATCACACAGGACTGCAACCAAGTGGAGATGAAAAGAAGATGATGGCTCCACGATATATGACACGACCCTTTCCTTTTAGAGAAAATAATGCGAATGAAGAAAGAATGTACACGTCTGCCTTTGGGACATGCAGACGTGATGTTCTCAAACAGATGGTCCAAGCACCTACTTGTGTAACGCACTCAAATGTAACATAAACCCAATTTTAAGTGGGTAAAAAAATGCAGCATATGCCTCCTATTTTTTAAATCATAAAAGAATGCAGCATGCAGAATTTACATTTACAATTTGACATTCCCCAACACATAATATTTATTTTCGCCATCCTCACACATGAGCAGCATGCCTTTTAAATACGTCTGCAGCTATCATAAACAGATTGTTGCACATGCCATGACTACACCAATGCATTGTTTGATGCATACAATATTCAGAATACGAGGGACACGTCTTATTGTTTGATGCACACAATATTCAGAATACGAGGGACACGTCTTATGATCTGTTGTGGCAAAATTTTATATCTGAAGCTTTTTAAATTAGCTTTCCCATTGAAGCAGTACATTACTGTTGCCACTCTCTATACATTACATGGGAACTGTTTAGTGGCCACTTTGTTGATTGCGTTACTGTTGTTACGAGTGCTACAAACACAGTTTTGGTGCAGGAATTTATTGTAATGCACGCGGAATTTTCGTACCTGCCTATAGCTCAGTAACTATGCTACTCATGTCATTTACATTCCTCTTAAGTATTGATGCTTGAAATGTGATAAGCGTATTATATCTTTTAGGGCTCTAACCACTTTTTGCATGTTGCACAGCCGCCTAATAACTATTTCGTTGTCAGTTGATTTCAGTATTTGTGTCCTGCGTGAAAATTTGGGCTCACATAAAATTGGCTTTTGGTTTATTTCAGATGGTTCGTGTTCACATGAAGCGTGAAACTGATCCTTCCAAGGCAAAGCGGTTGGGAGCATGGCAGACAAGCTGAAAGTTATCAGAAGGCCGAAAGAATAAATCGATGGTTCATCTGCATGTAGAACCATTGTCAAGTGTTATCATGTACTGTTTTATCACGTACTGTTTTTTGGCAGCTGTGTAATATATTTAAACAGTCCGAGTCTATCGCAGCAACTCATGTGGGTCATTAGCCTTTTGACTAACTTCTTTATATGATGTCTCTGAAGCTAAGGCAGTATGCATCTAATGAATTCGAATTATATTATGAACATAACTTCATGTAGTTGCATAAACCAGTTGCATAAATCAATATGATCTTTCCTGGAACGACACGTTCTGTGTGAGATTCACACACTAGTTTTCTCTGCCAATAGGCACGGTGGCTGTGCAAAGCGTCTAATACAAGTAGTGTTAGGAACCATTCCAGGTGGCTGACACCAACAGACTCTCAATAAGTACAGTGAAATATGGCCTATTTGATGGCAGCACTGTTCCTCAAATGTACACCGTATAGAAGCTCTAGGTCCTATCTTTAGATGTTTAAAACTGCCCAGATATGGCCATATATGACATTATATAAAGATCACATATGTGGGCATATAAAAGTTCCCCAGATATGGCCATATAAAGCCATATATGGGTATATTAAAAATTGGGCAGATATGACCATATAAAGCCATATATGGGTATATTAAAAATTGGCAGATATGGCCATATAAAGCCATATATGGCTATATTAAAAATTGGGAGATATGGCCATATAAAGCCATATATGGCCTTATATGTCCATATCTGCCAAATTTTTAATATACCCATATATGGATTTTTTTATATAAGTCCAGATATGGGATTTTTGTAAGGGAATTAACAAGCGCTCAAAAATATCTTGGCAGCAGCTGTGAAGCAAATAGCCATACGCATGGAGGCAAGGTTATGTATCTGGCACATGTATTATACGTGAATGCTCATAAGGAAGAGCCACGAGCTTTTCGTAATCTCGCTCTCTTCTGATGAACTTTACATGCTGGACTCTGTAATTATAAGGCACCATAGTGTTAGAAGCTTTTGTGTGAGCAGTCAGCTTTTTTTAGGAGACAGAGGCAAGTCGCATAGGTAATGAAAAATTGGATGACACTTAATAAATTCCGAAGTGTGTTCGGCGAACGCCTGAGCCCATTGATACGGGGTTCGTCAGAATGGAACGCGCTGCACGCTTCTCCCTTATTGCATGAATGGACATGCTGGGCACAGCGACGCTACGCAAGCAATGCGCGAGCGCTTTAGAGTTCGACGCGAGGCGCAACCGACGCTACCGGCGTCCGTCGGAGCGCCGCGGCGGCCACCTGGCACTGTGCCAGGGCACGGACGGAGAGATGGACGGACGGACGGGAGCATGAGACAATATCTTGCCTCAATACAATATTTTGTCATTTCGTCGGGACGGAATACAGGCACGCGCATTAATTGCACTCTGGCTTTTTGGTAACACGACATGAATTTTTCACGTCGGTTTTGGTACAAAAGGGCGCCGGCCCCACTCACTTCGGCGAATTCGTTAAGTAAACCGCCACATTCTTTCTCGGCTACCTTCGTTGAGTTCATCAGGACCACAATCGACGAAATAAGTATCAGTGTAAGCTTTATGCTCCTTACATTATAGGCGCTTAGCACGCCTCCGCGTTACGGGCTACCGAAGCGGTGACGGGGATACACCACTCAGCCGCTAGCTGGTACTCACTTATCGAAGCGCTTTCGCTTGTATTGATCGAAGCGCATTAAAAAAGTCACAGTTTCACCGCAAGGGCGAACCAATGACTGCGATAGCAACAAATTGGCATTTCACGCGAAGAACGGCAGGCAGATCGAAACTTGGAGCGCACTGCTCAAGCGCAAAGGACGCACGAAATATACGCACAGGTATACACAGGACGAGCGCCAACTAACAAGTGTCACAGTTGTTACTTCACTGTGTTTGAACAGCGCGCTTCTTTCGGAAACGGGGCCTCTGCAGCGAGCCAAGTCACCTTTGTACGCTCTGTAACCTGAACGCAATCTTTTTGGGGAAAGCACACGTCCATGTGCACTCGGGGAACCTGGGGAATGAGGAGGCGCATCGTGTGTCCGAGGGCTAACAAACCGGGAGGTGCGCCCCTCGGGCCCCGTTTTCCCGGGTGAGGCACCGATTTCCTGTAAGGACATCACATATTACTGCAAGAACGAACCGCGGATTTACCCTCCGCCAGATGATGACCTCACGAGACCGCAGGCCACAATTCTACGCAGCGTACAAACGCACGTTTTCACCAATCCTCATAGGCTGGCCATTATCACTAACGGATAATTCGAACCAAACTGCAAAAACTGTACACTAAATGCAATAGGTACCCAAGATCATATCTTGTGGGGATGTGGGGGGTTTTCCCCCTCCAAAATCGCTCCTACCAGCTCCCTCAAAATAAACATGGGATGAACTCGTCAGAACTCCCGACCGGGAGAAACAGTTGGCCATCGTTTCCTGGGCTGAAAGAGTGGCTTCCTGCGTAGAGCCACCCAGAGGCGCCACGCAGGTGACTTAGTCAAATAAAAGTTGATACCACCACCACCACACGACGTAAAACTGCCCCCATCCTTCCACCCCAAGATAAGCGCGCGCACGGGCACTGGCGACTACGCCGCGAGGACAAATGGCAGGTTGCAACGAGTGGCGCCCAGCTCGCACTTCGCGCCATCTCGCTGGTTTGCTGGTAATGCAGAGAACACGTTGATGATGTCACGTGGTTGTGACGTCGACGAAGGCAGCAGGCGACGTGTCCAAGATGAAACTGTTTATTAGGCCGAACTTGTGGCCGGTAAACGGAAAGTAAGATTACAGCAATACACGCTGGCACTGATAGCGGCGAACAGAGCGTCGGCCGTCGATCAACTGAACTTTGTTGGAACGCGCTGGCTTTTCTAAATCACGCGTGGAACATTCTAGCCCTATCACAAGTCGTCGCGCAAGCTCTGGAATAATCTTGAGTGTTAGCGTCTTGCGTGCAATCTTAACAAAACGATCTACTACAACCCAGAAGCTTCTGGAACACCAAGGCGCGGTCTGCGCCGAGTACTGCTGATAGTCTTAGTGGGCGGAAACCGAATACAGTAAAAGAAACGCGCGTATCAATGCCCCCCCTCTGAAAAGGCATCGTCCCGATGCTTAGAACAGAACACATGGAAAAAATACTTGTAACGACAATAAATCAAGAAAGTTCAATAAACAATACGCACAAGCAAGAAAGTCCAATGAAAAAAAGAAAAAGTACAGTCCTCAGGTTCACTACCGCGCGTAAAACGGCTTGAGGCGCACGACATGGACGACTTCAGGTCGCGCACGGCGCCGTTGAGAGTTCGAAATGCCGTCGGGGACAACCTCGAAGTCGAGTCTGCCGAGACTTCGAAGCACCTTATACGGTCCGAAGTATCATCGTAGAAGATTTTCACTGAGTCCACGTCGTCGTATCGGCGTCCACACCCAAACGCGGTCGCCGCGCTGGTATTCCACGAAGCGTCGTCGAAGATTGTAGCGGCGCTGTCAGTCGTCTGCTGATTTTTGATCCGCAGGCGGGCGAGCTGTCGTGCTCTTCGGCGCGCTGTAGGTAGGCGGTCACGCCGATGTTTTCCTCGTCGGTCACGTTTGGTAACATGGCGTCGAGCGTCGTTGCCGGGCTCCGTCCGTAAACCAGCTTGTATGGCGTCATCTGCGTCGTTTCTTGCACGGCCGTGTTACATGCGAAGGTCACGTACGGAAGGATGGCGTCCCACGTCTTGTGTTCGACGTCGACGTACATGGCCAGCATGTCGGCGATGGTCTTATTTAGACGCTCGGTCAGGCCGTTGGTCTGTGGGTCGTACGCGGTGGTCCTGCGGTGACTTGTGTGGCTGTATCCCAAGATCGCCTGGGTTAGGTCAGCCGTAAACGCCGTGCCTCTGTCGGTGATGAGAACCTCTGGGGCGCCGTGTCGAAGGACGATGTTCTCAACGAAGAACTTGGCTACCTTGGCGGCACTGCCTTTGGGCAGGGCTTTTGTTTCGGCATAGCGGGTGAGGTAGTCGGTGGCTACGACCATCCATTTATTTCCGCAAGTCGACGTTGGGAACGGCCCCAGGAGGTCCATCCCGATCTGCTGGAACGGTCGTCTAGGAGGCTCGATCGGCTGAAGGAAGCCTGCTGGTCTTGTTGGCGGTGTCTTCCGTCGCTGACAGTCTCTGCACGTCCTTACGTAGCGAGCGACGTCGGCGGCAAGGCGCGGCCAGTAGTACTTTTCCTGTACTCTGGCGAGCGTGCGGGAAAGTCCGAGGTGTCCAGCCGTCGGGTCATCGTGTGGAGCCTGCAGGATTTCTGGTCGCAATGCTGAAGGCACTACGAGGAGGTAGTTTGCTCAAAGTGGGGAGAAATTCTTTTTATGAGAACGCCGTTTCGCAAGAAAAACGACGCGAGTCCTCGCTTGAATGCCTTTGGAACAATGACAGTTTTGCCTTCGAGGTACCCCACAAGGCCTCTGAGTTCCGGGACGGCTCGCTGTCGTTCGGCGAAGTCATCGGCACTTATGGTTCCCAAGAAGAAGTCATCCTCCTGGTCATCCTGTGGTGGCAGTTCGACGGGGGGCGCGAGACGAGCAGTCGGCGTCAGTGTATTGTCCGTACTTGTAAACGATGGTAACGTCGAATTCTTGAAGTCTCAGACTCCATCTTGCGAGACGACCTGAAGGGTCCTTCAGGTTAGCTAGCCAACACAAGGCGTGGTGGTCGCTCACAACTTTGAAGGGCCTGCCGTAGAGATAGGGGCGAAACTTTGACGTTGCCCATATGATGGCAAGGCACTCCTTTTCTGTTGTGGAGTAGTTCGCTTCTGCCTAGGATAGCGACCGGCTAGCATAACTGATAACCCTTTCCACGCCGGCAGTTCTCTGGACAAGAAAGGCGCCGAGTCCTACGCTGCTTGCGTTGGTGTGGATTTCCGTGTCGGCGTGTTCGTCGAAATGCGCAAGTATTGGAGGCGTCTGCAGGCGTCGTTTCAATTCTTGAAATGCTTCGACTTGCGCCACTCCCCACTTGAATTCCACGTCGTTTTTCGTGAGCTGAGTTAGTGGCTCGGCGATGCGTGAAAATTCCTTCACGAAGCGTCTATAACAGGCGTACAAGCCGAGAAATTGGCGTACGGCTTTCTTGTCGGTGGGCGGCGGGAAGGCAGCGATGGAAGCAGTTTTCCGTGGGTCGGGGCGAACTCCAGACTTGCTGATGACGTGACCCAAGAACAGAAGTTCCTCGTATGCGAAGCGGCACTTTTCTGGCTTCAGGGTGAGTCCGGAGGCCTTGATTGCTTGAAGTACAGCTTGAAGGCGCCGGAGATGTTCGTCGAAGCTTGATGAAAACAGAACGACGTCGTCCAAGTACACAAGGCAGGTCTGCCACTTCAAGCCGGCCAGTACAGTGTCCATAACACGTTGGAAGGTCACAGGTGCCGAGCAAAGAGCGAAGGGCATGACCTTGAACTCGAAGAGGCCGTCTGGTGTGATAAAGGCAGTCTTCTCTCGGTCTCTCTCGTCGACCTCGATTTGCCAATAGCCGGTCTTGAGGTCCATCGACGAAAAGTACTGCGCGCTGTGGAGTCGATCCAGGGCGTCGTCTATGCGTGCGAGAGGATATACGTCCTTCTTCGTGATCTTGTTCAGGCGGCGATAATCGACGAAGAAACGCAGGGTTCCGTCCTTCTTCTTCACTAACACCACGGGTGACGCCCAAGGACTCTTGGAAGGCTGGATGATGTCGTCGCGTAGCATTTCGTCGATTTGTTTCTTTACGGCCTCGCGTTCTCGCGTTGAAACTGGGTACGGGCTCTGGCGGAGTGGCCTCGCATTTTCCTCTGTTATGATGCGGTGTTTCGCGATTCGGGTCTGTCGAATTCTTGACGACGACGAGAAGCAGTCCTTGAATTGCAAGAGCAGACTTTTGAGCTGGTCTTGCTTGTTCTTCGGGAGGCTCGGGTTGACGTCGAAATCTGTGTGGGGATGTCGATTCGTCGAAGTAGGTTCGGTAGCATCGGAGAGGGCGAAAGCATCGCTGGTGTCCACGAACTTCTCGATGTAGGCGACCGTCGTACCAATGTTAAGGTGCCTATATTCGTGGCTGAAGTTTGTCAGCAGTACCTTTGCTTTGCCATCACGCAACTCGGCGATGCCTCTTGCGACGCAAATCTGGCGGTTCACGAGCAGGTGCTGATCACCCTCGCTGACGCCTTCGAAGTCTGCGGGTTCCTAGGTGCCGACGGAAACGATGACGCTAGAGATAGGCGGAACGCTGACCTGCTCTTCTATAAGATTTAAAGCATGGGTCGCTGGCGTCGTGTGGGGCGGCAGTGTGTTTTCTGAGGTTAGGGTTATTGATTCAGACCTCAGGTTGATCACGGCGCCATGTTGACTTAGGAAGTCCATCCCAAGTATCACATCCCTGGAGCACTGTTGCAGAATTACAAAGCTCGCAGGGTAAGTCCGATTACTGATAGTGACTCTTGCTGTACAGACCCCAGCGGGTCTTATTAAATGGCCTCCAGCGGTCCGAATTTCGGCGCCTTCCCACGCAGTCTTAACTTTCCTCAACTTCGCGGCGAACGGCCCACTGACGACGGAATAGTCGGCCCCAGTATCGACGAGAGCGGTGACGTTTGGCCGTCGATAAGGATGTCCAGGTCGCTAGTTCGTCGTCTTGCGTTACGGTTTGGTCACGGCGTCGGATCACGGCTTCGTCGGCTTGTTCCGCTGCTTCGACGTGATGTCGTCAGGTCTTCCTCCGGTCGCGAACTTGCGTCGTCTGGGCTCCGATCGGATTGCGGCGTGCTCTTAAGACTCTGTCGAGGCGTCGTCGTCGGCGGCGGAGGATCTTCGGTTGTTCGTCGTAGAGCAACCGCACCTCCATCGGTTGCTGCCCTTAGTTTTCCGGACATGGGCTCGCGGAACGGCCCCGAGTAGGGCCGGTGTACTGGCGGCGCTGTGGTGACATGTAGCGTCCCGGCGACGGCGATCGGGACTGTCGTCGGGGCGTCCACTGCGCTCCTGCGAGGTAGTCTGCGATGTCACGAGGTCGTTCACCCCGCTGTGGACGCGGCGCGTCCATGGCGAAACCACGAAGTCCCATGTGGCGGTACTGGCAGCGGCGGTAAGTGTGATCTGCTTCTCTGCAATGGTAGCAGAGTGGACGGTGGTCAGGGGCGCGCCAAACGTCGGTCTTCCTCGGAGCGTTGCGGTGGCTGGCAGGTGGGCGGTATGGCGTCGATGGCGGTGGCGGCGGTGTCAGGCGACGATACTGTGGCGATGGGCCTTGGCGTGGGCTTGGAGGAGGAGCGTGACGGCGGGCTGCAGCAGCATAGCTCATGGCTTGCAGCTGCGGCTCTCGAAGCTGAGGAACGCCCAGTGATTGCTAGATCTCTTGTTGTACTACGTCAGCGATGGCATCCACTTGGGGCTGCGCTAAAGGTAGAAATTTTCGCAGCTGCTCTTGCACGATCACTCGGATCGTCGCACGCAGTTCGGCGGTTCCTAGCACTTGGACGTCCGCGTATCTTGTAGCCGAGAAGCTGCGGTTGTATTGTCGTGACCGCATCTCGAGCGTTTTCTCGATAGTCGAGGCTTCGGATGCGAATTCGGCTACCTTCTTCGGCGGGTTCCTGATCAATCCGGCGAAGAGTTCTCGCTTCACACCCCTCATAAGGAAGCTCACTTTCTTCTCTTCGGTCATGTTGGGGTCGGCGTGGCGAAACAAGCGGGTCATCTCGTCCGTGTAGATCGCAATATTTTCGTTAGGAAGCTGCACACGTGTCTCCAGGATAGTTGCAGCACGTTCCTTGCGGACGACGCTCGTGAAGGTGCCTAGGAACGTCGTCCGAAAGATATCCCAGGTTTGTAGCGCCGATTCTCTGTTCTCGAACCACGTCCTCGCCGCTTCTTCTAGGTAGAAGTAGACGTGGCGGAGTTTTTCTTCGGTGTCCCAGCTGTTGAAGGCAGCGACTCGTTCGTAGGTCTCCAGCCAGCTTTCTGGGTCTTCAAGTGATGATCCCCGGAAAGTCGGTGGCTCCTTGGGCTGCCGGAGAAGGATTGGCGTTGGCTGCGTGGTGTCGGTCATCGTCTCTGTAGTCGATGTCAGGATTTGTGGGTGCCTGGTATTTTCGGGAAGCAGCCCGTACTCTGCCTCTAGTCCTTTCTGCCTACGGCTAGTCCGCTGCTGCACGGGGGCTTCGGTGTCTTCTTCGCGCTGCGGGCTTGGTTCCCGGCTTCTCGTGGGCGTCCGGAACCTGAAGGAACCAGCATTTCCACTAGATGTCACGCGGTTGTGACGTCGACGAAGGCAGCAGGCGACGTGTCCAAGATGAAACTGTTTATTAGGCCGAACTTGTGGCCGGTAAACGGAAAGTAAGATTACAGCAATACACGCTGGCACTGATAGCGGCGAACAGAGCGTCGGCCGTCGATCAACTGAACTTCGTTGGAACGCGCCGGCTTTTATAAATCACGCGTTGAACATTCTAGCCTTATCACTAGTTGTCGCGCAAGCTCTGGAATAATCTTGAGTGTTAGCGTCTTGCGTGCAATCTTAACAAAACGATCTACTACAACCCAGAAGCTTCTGGAACACTAAGGCGCGGTCTGCGCCGAGTACTGCTGATAGTCTTAGTGGGCGGAAACCGAATACAGTAAAAGAAACGCGCGTATCAATATTCCCCAGAGTTCAGCGTTCCAGCAGCTGCGAGTGGCGTATATAAATAGCTCGCCGTTAGTATGTTGAAGGACGTGCGCTTCTGTGGCCTAGCGGCTGACGCCGCTCGCTGCGGAGCGAGAGGTCGCCCGTTCGATTCCGCGCGTCTGAAAATATTTTCTGAATTATTTTTCTTCGTATATATATATATATATATATATATATATATATATATATATATATATATATATATATACGTATACGGGGCACGACACCGACGGCAAAAAAGCAGCCGAGAGTGTCCATGTAATTGCTATCGCAATAAAATATATCAGCCACTGTGTTATACCTGAAGCCTACGTTCGTCCCGGCGGTTTTTTAAGCGACAGTATCTCGTATAATGCTTTAAGGAGGCGATCAAAGAAGCGCGCGCATTGATTCCAACGCGGCTACAGCGAGCCATGTGGAGGGTTCAGCGTGCCGTGCGCACCGCGCCGGCCAGGAGAGGGGGAGAAATTCGAGAAGACTCGAGGAGGAAGACGCGTGCGCGGAGGAGTGTCGCTACTTTACAGATCTAGGCACTGCGCCGTGCTCCCTATAGGGCTGCAGAAACTAGGTGCCTTTTCGTTTTCTTCTAACAACAACCCCCCACCAAGATCTAGGGGCTTTACCCAAACTGGGATGGTGGCGACACCTAGCAAAGTGTAAATGCGTTAAAGAAAGTGAAAAGGAAAAAAAAACTCAGAATACTTGCCTGTATCCGCAGCAATGTTACTATTTTTTTTAGTAATAAAAGTAAATAAATATGAACCACGCACCCAAAGGGACAATTTTTATGTTGCAGATTCGTTTACACTGATATTCTAGTTAGGCCTAGGGATGTTCGAAATAGGAAGTGATCTCAAAAGCTAGGCTAAGTTATTCTAAATACTCGGTCATCGAAGCTACCTGAAGACAAGCGAAGTCATTTTACAGGGTCGTTTCCTACGTAAGAAGTGGATCTGTCCCCACCAACGCTAAATTCGGTTCAAGTGAGCGTCCACCGACATGATTTACGTGCGCACGTGAAACACGCAAAACACGGTAACGCTAAATCTGAAAAATAGTGTGCGTACAGTAAACGGTTCGAGTCGTTTAGCGTACTGCGCATGAGCATTGCGGTCCCGCTATTCCGTTAAGCCCGCTAAGCTATCACTGTCTAATGACTTGGCTGTTGTAGCGGTCACGCTTGGAATTGCAACGCCTCTGGTCTGGTGACTCTTGGTCATTTCTTGCGACGTGACCTCCAGAGAGAACATTCGGCATCGCTCCTGAAGCGAACAAGTGTCGCCCCAACCCGAGATCTCCTCGTCGCAGCGTGCGGTAGACTTCAGTACTCCCTCTCCAAAGGAGAGTCACGACAGCATGGCCGAAACCATGGCTTAAAGAAAACGCCAGGCCTGCGCGGAAAGCGCAGCACAGTCTAGCGAAAGCTGGAAGAGCTGCATTTCTAGAACACGTTTTAAACTCTCTTGGAGCTACTAATACCAGTCCGCTTGCAAGGTACCCACTACGCCATTATTCGTTATTCTTCGGAGAAGCGAGGTACCCGCTGCGCATTTGCTAGGCATTATGTGCACTTTGTTGATGCGGTGGCTGGTGACGATGAAGAATTTCGGTTGAGCCCTTTGTAATGGGTTGGAAGCTTTGAACGACCCACTCGTTAGCCAGGAGAGCCGGCAACAAATTACGCCTCCTTCAGACCCATATTTTTACTGAGTTGCGTAGGGAAGCTATTAAAAAATGATTCAGAAGCGACTAACTTGGTCTCTGGAAATAAAAAAAAATACTCGGAAGAAATGAATGGCTACCGTCAAAATAGCTCTGCAATTGATAATGTCATTGCCTTAATCTCACCAACTGAAGAAGAATTGGCTTGTGGAAACACACCTGCTACGTTGTCTTTAGACATTAAAGTGGCGTATGAATCCTTCTATCATAAAGCTGTACTTAACGCTTCGGAAACCCTTGATCTTCGAGGACGGTTTTAAGCATGAATTGCAGACTATATTCAAGGGCGCCAACTTTTTATGTTGTTGAGACTCCGGGTCCTGCAGGTCTCATTTCTGGTAGCTGGCCCCCCGTCCCAGGATCCATCGTCCAACAAGTCAGAAGAGGCGTCCGTGAACGACAAAGATTTATTTACATACTGAGAAGAGAGTAGCAAGAAGTGACAAGAAACGTCAAGAAGTTGAGATGGAAGATACAATGATGTCTTCGGCTTTTATATCGCTGCGTTGCCAACCCTGGACGCATTGTCCGCATCTTCATCCAATACGGTGTCCGGTGGCCTCGAGGCTCCACCCACGAAGGAGGGGCAAGACACTACAATGCAAGTGGAGAGGGCACAGTCCAAAACAATGTCCAAATATTGTCACGAGAGCAGCACCAAGGTCTTGCGCACAGCACCAACTTTTGCACACGTTTGCAGATCTTGGCTTGGGCTGGTTCCAGGAATTCTTCCGGCCAGGGGGCAGAGTCTCTCTGCGCTCGCCATGCCGACACCAGAATTTCTGCCAAACGAGCTCTTTAACGCTGTAGAGTTAAATGCTGCAATTCAATGACCACGCAACCTTGATGCCAAGAAATCGAACCAACAAATCTAGCAGTCCTGCAGAGCGCTTGCGAGTCTTCTTACGTTGGATGGGGCTGTTTTTCCCGAGATCCTAGTTCTGCGGGCAATTGATGCGACGGGGCTCATTATTGTTGCCACAGCGTATCCGGTATCTGCCATCAGGGGTGCCAGATTATAACACGCTCGCCGAACACATCAACGTGCTGAAATGTATCGATTTTGTGCACATTTTCAACGAAGGTTCCCTGGCTGCCACCGTAATCACTTTTACGGTGTTGCAATTATGCGTGACCCCCCAAATATACGCTGCCGTGCCCAAATTGCTGCTTCTACTAGGCTGTGTGTTCTGGCGCTACTGGGCAAGGCAACTTCTATGTTCAGCTTCTATGCCATGCGCGTGCCTGCGTGCTTGCGTGCGTGTGTGTGGCACCCCATGCGCTCATGATAAGTTGCAACATCATCGTGGAACGAAACTCGAATTCGGCGTCGAGATTTTGGTCGTTGTGAAAATCAGTATCCACATATTTTTCGTGACCTGACGTCAAATATCCACCACAAACGACCCATATGGGAAATACGTTCTGTATGGTTTCAAGTGGCAGCGTTTGGTAACATGTTGATTCATAGTCTCTCCACCCCATCCCCCCCCTCGCTTTCACCATCGTCAGTGCCCGGCCCTTGTGGGACTAAATTTCGTGACTGCGACCTGCTATCTGGGGTGAGCTTGATGCCCTGCTATATATCTTAATCCAGAGCGTCCGACTAGCAAACAGTAGTTACTCCTTCGCTTAATAACGTAGCGTTTTGAGCGTGTTGGTATGTCATACTGAGGTTTTTCTAGCGCACGAAAAAACAAGGACCGAGAAAGGCTTGACACACACAGGCGCTAACTTCCAACAATGTTTATTCTGGAAATAGGAAACCACATATATAGGCAACATCGCTTTACAATCATCATGATTACACGTACATTTCCAATTTCGCCAATCTTTTCGTAGATTGGTTAACTCTTTACAGGAGAGGGCAATCGACGGTTTTGAAATACAGTTGTCTGCCAGCCGATCAATCATTTCTGCCTCGATTATTTTGCGGGTCAGCTGACCTCTGCTGTTGCTGACAATAGAACACTCATGAAAAATGGGCATGCACACGCTTTGAACGTCGTCACTTGCACTGGCACCTGAATTACTGCAATGCCTGCAGTGGGCATCGAGGAACCCACCCCTTTTAAGGCGAAAGCCTTTAATGTCTCATGCTCACGTCCGTCCGGTGTCCGTCCGTCCGGTGTCCATCCGTCCGGTGTCCGTCCGGCGTCCGTCCGTCCGTCCGGCGGTAGTGCTGGTGGTGTGCGTCCTGACCACCCTTACTCCACATGCGCAAACCCTCCCCACGCACCTCCTCTCCTGCGCTTCCCCTCTCTCTCCTCTAGGTATCTCTCCCGCCCGCGGCGTTTACACACCCATTGCGCATGCGCGTCCCCTCCCCCCTCTAGGCATCCCTCCCGCGGCGCTTACACCCCCCATTGCGCATGCGCGTCCCCTGCCCCTCCCTTTCCTCTCCTACGCGTCCCCCCTCTCTCTCCTCTAGGCATCCCTCCCCGCGGCGTCTACACCCCTCACTGCGCATGCGCGTCCCCTCCTCCATCTCTCTCCTCTAGGCATCCCCCCCCCCCGTGGCAACCACACACCCAATGCGCATGCGCGTCCCCTCCCCCCTCTATCCTCTCCTACGCTCCCCCTCTCTCGCCACGCAACGCCGACGCAGGCAGCGTCTGCTAGCGAGTTTCTTGGTTGAAAAAACCGACTGCTCGCGCTGCACAACCGTTCACTGGCCACCCCGTATATATGGCAATGGATCTTGACCTGCAAGGTGGTGCCGGTGGGAGATTTCTCCTGTGCGTTGTCGAACGATGAAAAATTCGCAGCGTGCGCGTTAACTAAAAGCGGACTGCGGGTCTCTGTGTCCAGTCGGAGTCTTCTGTCTCTCTTTGCCCATTAGCAGCGATTGGCATGTTCCAGTAGGAAACACCGCTCCATGACTGCGTGCTTTGCGCCTCCCCAGTTTTTCTCTCCTGCGCAACGCTGCGATGAGCGCCAGCGTCAACGCCGCCGCCAGTGTAAGCGTTAGCGCCCGCTGCTTCGCATCTACACATGGTTCCCTTTAGCGGTGGATGGGGTAATCTTTAAGGTGAAAGCCTTTAATGTCTCATGTTCACGTCCGTCCGGTGTCCGTCCGACCTTCTTCCGGCGTCCGTCCGTCCATCCATCCGTCTGTCCGTCCGTCCGTTCATCCGTCCATGTCCATCCATCCGTCCGTCCGTCCGTCCATCCGAGCTCTGGCTCGGAGCCAGGTGGCCGCCGGGATGCGCAGACGGACGCCGGTCGCGTCGGACTCTATAGCGCTCGCGCTTTGCTTGCGTAGCGTCGCTGTGCCCAGAGTTTGCAATCATTCTGGCCAACGCCGTCTTAATGGACCCAGGCGTTCACGGAATACGCGTTCCAATTTACAAAGGGTCCGTCAGCTTAAGAGGTGGAACGCGGATGGCGTTTGCACGGTGCGCAAAGCGCGAGAAAATACTAACGCATGCGAACTGAGGAAGATGAGTCTCGCGTCTCGCTGCGATTCGCAGTTTTAAAAAATTAAAGAAGAAAACACGCACCCATTAGGTTTGTGTCTTATGCCACTGAGAGTGTAAAAGAAAAAAAAACATGGCATAATCAGTGGAATGGCCACACGCTTTCGCCGAACACATTTTGGAATGTACAAAGTGTCCTTCAATTTTTTTCCTTCACGTTGTAGTGGTGCTAATTTAAGCGTTCGTTTACGCACCGTCCACTCTGACCCACATAATTCTTGCCACATGTCAACGAAATCTTGTACACAACTGCGTTATTACACTCTATAAACCTATTTTTATGCTTCGTTTTGCATTCCTGCTTCTCCGATGAGGCAGGTCTGGTTAGTCGGCACAAACTGCAATTTTGTGGGAGCAGAGAACACTACTTTTACGTTCGCACGTTGTCCTATCTTTTTTGGTCGGTGTGATAACCCGTGGATCTACGGCATGACTGCGAGTTTTCTCGTATCAGCTGGGAGCTGGCTGTCGGGAGTCTTTCTTGAAGGGTTAACCCTGAGAAGGCCCTCCGCTACACTAACAAGCACATGCGTAGGGTAGCCCGCGGACCGAAGACGGCCGATCTGTTCGTTGAAACTTTCGCTCATGCGCTCAGGACATGACTTGCGTAGGGCGATGAGCAAGCAAGCTTTCGCTATTATTTTCTCCACCAACTTTAAGTGTACCGACTGATATGGAAGCAGCGGCTTGTTGGCGCGAGGGTCGTAGTTCCAGTGGAATAAAAGCCTGACGTCCAGAAAGCGAATACTACCGTCAACCGGTAACTCATGTGTTACAACTAGAGGGGATAAGGCCTCTCGTACGAAGGAAAGAGCATTAGTGGCTAAAGAACCAAAACAGTCACCGCTGCAGTCAAGAAAAATTAAAAAGTCATCGACATATCTGAACATTCTTTTAATCCTAAAATCTGGGAGCCGATCACACATGTTCTTGTCAAGTTCTACTAATAATAAATCGCTCAGGATAGGTGCAATAAAGGAGCTAATACAAATACTCTGCTTCTTTATATAAGGCTGCCCTTCCCATAGAATAAAAGTAGACCGTAGATAAAAACTAAGAAGTTCTCAAAATTGCCCGCTTTCCATCCCGGTAGCGTTCCTGAAGGCGACATTTGCAAACCGGTCAATACAAGACTTAATTGACCGGTTTGGAAATGCCGCATTCAGGAACGCTACCGAGATGGAAAGTGGGCAATTTTTAGAACTTCTTAGTTTTAAATGCGAAGCATTTCTTAGCGAACTTCGGCGACTTTGAGCGTATCTATCTATCTAGCTATCAATCTATCTAGCCGCCTACGACTTTGTGCTCTCCTGGCCGTATCGTTAAGGGGATTCATACCAAATTTTGCACGCCATAACATGACTGTATGACGAACATGAATGGCTGGTCAGATCATGAAAATTATGACTAACTAGTCATGACAATTATGATTTACACGCCATGGCCGTAGTGTTCCTGAGGCCGTTTTCATAACTTGATATATCCAAAAATAAGTACGATGAGACACTTCTGCATGACCTACATAAATGACAGGCGGTAATATGCAAATAATGACGTGCTTGTCATGTACAACATGATTTGCATGCCACGTTCATTGTGCGCTGATGGCCGTTTCGCTAGCTTGATATACACCAAATTTGGGTATTGCGTGACGTGACTGTATGACGAACATAAATGCCAAGTGGTCATACAGAAATCATGATATGTCATGTCGGACATGACTTACATGCCACGCTCATGGCGTGCTCGCGGCCGTTTCGTTAGCTTGATATACACCAAATTTGGGATTGAGTGACGTGACTGTACGACGAACATAATTGACAAGTGGTAATATGTAAATCATGACATGTCATGTGCGACATGACTTGCATCCCACGCTCATGGCGCACTCGCGGCCGTTTCGTTAGCTTGATATGCACCAAATTTGGGATTGAGTGACGTGACTGTATGACGAACATAAATTACAAGTGCTAATATAAAAATCATGACTTGTCATGTGCGACATAACTTGCATGCCACACTCATGGTGTGCTCGCGGCGGTTTCGTCTGCTTGATATACACCAAATTTGGTATTGAGTGACGTGACTGTATGACAAACATAAATGACAAGTGGTAATATCCAAAACATGACATGTCATGTGCGACATGACTTGCATGCCACGCTCATGTCGCGCTCACGGCCGTTTCGTTAGCTTGATATACACCAAATTTGTTATTGAGTGACATGACTGTATGACGAACATAAATGACAAGTGGTAATACATAAATCATGACATGTCATGTGCGACATGACTTGCATTCCTGGCTCATGGCGCGCTGGCGGCCGTTTCGCTAGCTTGATATGCACCAAAATTGGTATTGCGGGACGTGACTGTATAATGAACATAAGTGGCAGGTGGTAACAGGAAAATCTTGACATGCATGTGATCTACAACGAAAATTACATGCCACGCTCATGGTGCGCTTGCGTCCTGTTAGCTAGCTTGATATACACCAAAAGTGGTATTGTGCGACGTGGCTAATGACGAACATAAATGACAGGTCCTAACATGTAAAACATGACATGCAAATTGTGTAAAGCATGATTTGCTCCTTTCTGGCTGCTTCGCATTACATCGATTCCCACAGTGCGTGGGATCTGCCGGCTTTTTTATCTACGGTTTACTTTTATTCTATGGGAAGGGCAGCCTTATATAAAGAAGCAGCGTATTTGTATCGGCTCCTTTATTGCACCTATGCTGAGCGATTTATTATTAGTAGAACTTGACAAAAACATGTGTGATCGGCTCCCAGATTTTAGGATTAAAAGAATGTTCAGATATGTCGATGATTTTGTAATTTTTCCTGACTGCAGCGGTGACTGTTTTGATTCTTTAGCCACTAATGCTCTTTCCTTCGTACGAGAGAGCTTATCCCCTCTAGTTGTAACACATGAGTTATCGGTTGACGGTTGTATTCGCTTTCTGGACGTCAGGCTTTTATTCCACGACGAACGCATCCACTGGAACTACGATCCTCGTGCCAACAAGCCGCTGCTTCCATATCAGTCGGAACACTCAAAGTTGGTGAAGAGGGGAATAGCGAAAGCTTGCTTGCTCATCGCCCTGCGCAAGTCATGTCCTGAGCGCATGAGCGAGAGTTTCAACGAACAGATCGGCCGTCTTGGGTCTGCGGGCTACCCTACGCATGTGCTTGTTAGCGTAGCGGAGGGCCTTCTCAAAGTTAACTCTTCAAGAAAGACTCCCGCCAGCCAGCTCCCAGCTGATACGAGAAAACTCGCAGTCATACCGCACATCCACGGGTTATCACACGGACCAAAAAAAGATAGGACAACGTGGAAACGCAAAAGTAGTGTTCTCTGCTCCCATAAAATTGCAGAGTTTGTGCGGACTAACCAGAGCTGCCTCATCGGAGAAGCAGGAATGCAAAACGAAGCATAAAAATAGGTTTATAGAGTGTAATAACGCAGTTGTGTACAAGATTTCGTTGACATGTGGCAAGAATTATGTGGGTCAGAGTGGACGGTGCGTGTAAACGAACGCTTAAAGGAGCACCACTACAATGTGAAGGAAAAAAGGGGTGGATTCTTCCATGCCCACTGCAGGCATTGCAGTAATTCAGGCGCCAGTGCAAGTGACAACGTTCAAAGCGTGTGCATGCCCATTTTTCATGAGTGTTCTATTGTCAGCAACAGCAGAGGTCAGCTGACCCGCGAAATAATCGAGGCAGAAATGATTGATCGGCTGGCAGACAACTGTATTTCAAAACCGTCGATTGCCCTCTCCTGTAAGGAGTTAACCAATCTACGAAAAGATTGGCGAAATTGGAAATGTACGTGTAATCATGATGATTGTAAAGCGATGTTGCCTATATATGTGGTTCCCTGTTTCCAGAATAAACATTGTTGGAAGTTAGCGCCTGTGTGTGTCACGCCTTTCTCGGTCCTTGTTTTTTCGTGCGCTAAAGAAAACCTCAGTACTCCTTCGATGTAGCACGACTCGAATAGCAATCCACGGCACTACGTCTGTGTTTGCAGGGTGTTTCTGGCGGCTTGAGGCACTGCCCAGCCGGATACACGGCCGCCAGGAGTCCGCAATGTTCCCACGGAAGTGTTTTTTTTTTCTTTTTCTTTTTTTGAGTGTGAAAAGGAATTCTAGAAAAGAATCCAGGATCATTTCAGGCGCTGGTAGCTCTTTTGGTCGGTGATACATCACAGTAAGAAAAAAATTCGGGGTGGGGGGGGGGGGAGGCTGAAGCCCCATAAGCCCACCCCTGGCTACGGCCCTGGCCAGCGGTATATAGACGCCTGCAAAAATATCTGTTTTTCTAATGAAGAGTCCCTCTCGCTCTCTCATACAAAGAATACAGCGAAACTGAACAACATGGCGTCAATTATTTTGGCAAATTGCTGAGCTCAGGCGGAAACAAGGGAATACGCTCGGAGACTGTGTGGTGGCCACGAATCTAAGGTGTGCTTTGTTATTGGGACAGCGAGGTACCACAGACTCTTTGGTTTCAGTCTCATCGCACCTTTTTTTTCTACACTGAGCGCTTGCTTTGAAATGAGTTCTGCGAATGATCATTTACGCATTTTTTATTCCTAGACTCATTCTAGAACCGGCGTCAAAAGAGTCATCACACTAGCGAAGCCACCTGACCAAGTTTGTAAAATGACCTTTGTGAATCACATCTATTACTTCACAGATACAGGTTGAACTTATGGCACGTGTCTTGTTGCACTATATGATAAATCGTCTGTCTCTGTGGACA
>JALIZH010013964.1:0-53802 GCA_030522465.1 Rhipicephalus appendiculatus | reverse complement strand
AAATTGTTGTCTGTTATCCAGTGGGCAAAAAAAGTACCGTATATACTCGCGTAATGAACGCACTTTTCTTTCCGAAAAATTGAAGCAGAGGTGGGGGGTGCGTTTATTATGCGGGGTAAATTTTACGAAAACTTTTTTCGGGATGAGCGAAATATTCGGTAATGCAAAAAAAAGTTAGTAGCTTAACCTTTCGCAATTAACATACGCATACACTGTTTGGAAACAGCTTCTTTATTGCACTTCACTCATCTTCGGTGGTTGATGGTGCTATCTTCTGCAAGCTGTCCCCGCGCACTCCATAAAAGCGTTTCGCGGCTTTCTTTTTTCGCAATCTTTTGTTTAACCGCGACAGTGGTATCTGCTGTGATCTCGAGGGGCGGCCGGAAGCTTACGCTATGACCCACCTCGCAAACTCCGTGACTTCGTGGCAAACTCGCACTACTCGCACGATGACGACGTTGACGTTGCAGCAAGCCACCACCATTGCAGCAAGCTACCACCGAAGCATCAAAACAAACCGTCTATAACAAGATAACAAGATTAACGACAAAATACGGCCGCTGCCTCGCTCTCCGCAAACGATGTGACTGTAAAAAGGTAGCCTGTATCTTGCGTTCTTTGAAGTACGCGCGGATAACAAGCATGAAGAGCAAATTGCAACCGAAGCGAGTATCAGGGGTGCCAACATGTTACGGGAATCGTCACGCTCTTTTCCGGGCGACAAGAGAATTTCCAGAAAACTGTGACATGCCTGCAACGGCGACGGATGGCCCTTCGCGGCAGAAAATCCTGCCACCATCGCTCGAAAATAGCGTGCATGTGGTTGGGCTGGTTGGGCCTCAAAGTTGCGTATTTGCAGGAAGCGACCGTTGGTTGGCGCGGGCAGTTTCGTGACCTTCGCTCGCTGTGTGCTTGTGAGCCGCAATGTCTCTACACTTGCACTCTTCGTGAATCCCGCTGTGGCGCACGGATAATTGAAAAAGACAGGGGACGTGCCGCGCACAGGTAGAAAGAAAAGCAAAGAACTGCGTGCGGCAGCGGGCAAAGGGGGGGCGGGGCGGGGGGGCGAACCGAGGGGGGTCGGCATAATAAAAAACGGAAAAGATCAGTGGGCAAGGAGGCGCCACTTGTCGGTTCGCGGGACTGCTGCGGATGAATGTAGGTGGTGCGTTTATTATGCGGGAGAAAAAAATCCAAATTTTGATGACTGAAGTTGGGGGGTGCGTTTCTTATGCGAGTACGTTCATTACGCAAGTAAATATGGTAATCTAGAATGATTAGTTTTGGTCGTGTATGTTGTACCATTTGATGTATTCATTGGTGAGGTAGTAGCCAAGTACTGCACCAGGGTGGCCAATCCTTGTCTGGTGAGGGAGTGCATTACCAGCTGCGATCACCGATATGAGGCTGCACCCCAGGCCTCTGAATACTAAAGTAACTGTAGAATTTATCCTACAGTTAAAAATACCTCGAAGGCTCTAGTCGCTACTGAATACTAGGCTTGTGCGAATAGTGAATTTTAGGTTCGAAGCGAATTCGAAGTGAATAGTGATTTTGGTCGAATAATTTCGAATCGAATTCGAATAGTATATATATAACATATTATAAAGAAAAATGGGCATATTTGTCATGACCTAACTAACCTTCATAATATTTTTTAAAAAATTGAAGCAAGGTCTGTGCAAATGCCATTTTTTGCTTCAAAGGAAGTGGAAAAAACTTTGAATAGTAGCAGGATTTGACTTTCAGTTGAAAGCACGCGATAACCTGTAAAATATGTTACGTTTTAAAATTTTGCTATGCTTAGAGCATATAAGCCGGTATAACAAGCTTTTAAATTTTAAAAATGAATCGATGTGAGGGTAATCTCTTCATTTAACCATGATGTGGGGCTTCGCGGCAGTACAAGTCCCCTGGGTACGTGTTTTCGCGGCTTAGCACCACCTCACTGCAGTGAAACTACCTTTACAGGGGTTACATGTGAACTAATGTACACCTGGAAAGGTGCTTTCACGGCTTGGCATCCCTCCACTGCAGTGAAACCACCTTTACAGGGGTTACATGCGGACTAATGTGTATCTATTCGTTTGTTTCGAATACTTCGAAATTTTCGGTAATTTAAATTCGAATCGAAGCGAATTCGAATACTGCAATATTCGTTCGAATATTCGAAGCATTCGAATATTCGCACAAGCCTACTGAATACGAGCTTACCTTAGTTCACATAGTTGTGCCTTTTGACGGTTAAATGTGGGTAAATGTAATGGGAATGTTACTTGTTAAGAATTATCGTTTGAAAGAAAACAGTTGTAGAATTGTAGGCCTGTCTTGAAAATGGTTGCCTTGCTATTCAAATAGTATTCGGTTCGTATGGTATACGGTATGATCACTGTTCGCACACCCCTACCATCCCGTTATCACCATGGACAGGTGCGCACATGCACAGTGCTGCCAAACCGGATGTGCGCACCTGTCAATGGTGACAACTGGAGGGCACGCACTAGACCGTTGCGAATGCTTGCAGCTGTTTGGGTTTCATTTGATGCTGATAGTATCTCATTGAGTTAATTCGATGAAACGTGGGAGAGGCTTTTGCCCTGATGATGTGTTATTTAACCTCTGCAGAGAAGAAGAGCCGAGGGGAGTCTGTCGACTGCACGCCGCCCGACTACATAATCCCGGGCTGCAAGGAAAGCCCACCGCTCGTGCCTCTGCTGCCACAGCCTAAGGACCAGAAGGTGGGTGGTCAAATGGGCAAGCATGGAGTTTTGATCTAGGGCAGAGATTAATTCATTAGGCACCTCAGTAGGGACACTTCATTTGGGAGGGTGGGATGCGACTGCCCTGACACCACTACTCAGTCTGGAACCACTTGTGGAACCACTTGTATACCGAGGTGCAACTGCATGTCAGAAGAACCACCTCTCCTCCCCACCCAGAGGAGCAAGGTTAATGCCAAGCCATCTGATTGTCAAATTTGCTATGGCCAGAATCTGACCTTCTCGAGTTTTGCAGCTTTACACGGGACGTTGTTTGCTATGTTGACTGGAAAGTTTGTAGGCTTTGTGTATTAGACGAAGTTAAAGTTGAACTATTAGTGTGCACGAGAAACAAAAGTTCTTTTTTGCAGCCAGAAGCAATTACCGGTGCACCACTGAATTTTCAACTCGTAAGCTGACCGTGCATAACTTGCATGCTTAGCAGTGTGAGAATTCCACGCAGTGTTGGTGATCGATGCCACCAAAATATTTTTTGTTCCTTGTCACTGGACTTATGGTCGCTACAGACCTCGGCACATTGAGGTTGGTGTTGATGCCTCTGCATTTCGTATGCTTCGGAAACTTCTGGACAGGTTACGTGCATATCTGTTACGACAGAGTGCCAAACTTGGCTTGATTACTCATTGCTGCCAGTGAATACCGCAACAGAACCAGAGCTGTTTGTTGCCGTCCCTGCAAGTGTTGGACTAATTCAACCTTTTGATTCAAAGCCGTGGCACTTACTGAAAGGTGTGAGCTGTATGTTGGCAGTCGGCATTCTGCTGCAGTCAACCGTAGTGCCCTGTGTATTTGATCCTGTAGTTTGCGATAGCCTTATGTTCAGAGATGTCCAGCTTTTGCACTTGTGAAACTAAGTTGGGAAAACCTTGTCTCTTAAATGAGCTGTATGCTGTCTTTTGAGAGGATGGTGTGATATTCTTTATTTTTTGAGTTTCAACTATATTGGCTTTTTTTCTTCTTTAATCTTGTCAGCATACACTTTATCAGTGTAACTTACAATGACTGCAGTGAGAGGTTTCTGAAGAAACCAACCCACCCCCCTCTCGTTGCTGCTTGCAGAGTTATCAGGCCTTGAAAGTGCTGACCACAAGTGGTTGGAACCCCCCACCTGGGCCAAGAAAACTGCATGGTGAGTTGTCAGACTCAATTTGGGGTTCATGTACCCAGGAAAAAGGGCTGGATATTTTATTTCACTCTGCATTCTTGCTCAAGGCAAAGCTACTCTGACCTGATACAGTAAAACCTTGTAACCCGGATCTCACGGGACCGGAGAAAATGTGCGAGTTAACCGAATTCCGGATTATCGAATGGCCCATGAAAACAAAAGGAAAGTGTACTCGGCACAGACGAACCTTTATTTCATGAAAAACTGCGTTATTTTTGTCCGCCTCGTCGACCGAGTTTGTGCTAGAACGATTTTCTTCAACCCCATCAGGCCGTGGTGCGCACGCTGGCTGCTGTGGCCGTACAGTGTAGTGGCTGCTTCACTCCGGTGACGGTCGCCGTCATTGTGAAGCGCAACGGCGGTGCCAACGCGCACAAGCACAGCCGTAGAACGCAACGCTACGCGCGAAGTCGCAGCGCAAAGAAACCAGCAGCATAGGCGTAGCGAGCAGCTATGGTCACTGTGGTGGCGGTGAAATCGTCCCGTTCCACCATAGTCCCGTCATCCGTGCATGCTGCCATTGCGCTTTTAATAGACACTGGATGTGCCGGCGGCCCAAGCGCTTCCGCTGGGGGGTGACTAGCGCCACCTATCCACTTCCCCCTCATTCACTATCATCATGATCATATTCTACTGCGGTTCGTTCCGTTTCGGTTTCTCCAAAGCTCCGGTTCCGCCATCGGTTACGGCAAGCAGGGCTTGCGCCTCCAAGCCGCCTAGATCGCGCGTTTCTAAGCATGAAGTACTGATTGCGCTCTCCGGAGTTGTCCGAGGTAAACGGTGCACGGCTAAATCCCTCCGAATTAATGAGCATCTGACACCATTGAAATACAGCATAGACCGCTTATAACGTAAGTCGCCGGAGTCACGAATATCCGCACTATAAGTGGTACCGCACTATAACCAAAACAACATTTTTTGAAAGGTTGCGCGTGCGCAAAACATGACCAAGAGACAGCCGCACGATTCCGACTATCGGGGCATGCGACTGGGTCGTAAGTTTGCATCCGCTTAAGTTTGAAAATGTTGAACGGTTAGCGTCCGCGGACCTGCGGTGGCGACATAACAAACGCGCAAAAAAAAAACAAAAAAAAAAACAAAAAAAAAGCGCCGTAACGGAAAGAGCGCCAACTAACTTTTCGGATCTCCTCAGTTGTGCGGAGTTTGCCACGATACCACAATGCACAGAAACTATACGTCAAACGGCAATTGAAGTTTCCGCACGCTTTCGATTATCCGGGCGCGTGCGCAATGTCGAAAACAGTGGCGACCACGAACCGCCACACAAGTTTTACACACACAGGCCCTCATTTCCGACGAAGATGTAAGGCACCCGTTCTAAATGTAACAAGTGCGAAATGTTCCGTTGACTCGGCACCAAACCGCAACTTTGATAGTCCGCGGCCACCACCGATGAGGCAGCTAGCGTTCGTTAGGCCTAGCGCGTGCGTTGCAATGTGGCATGCCGTCGCGAGACGCTTGCCCAAGAGACACGGAGATCGGGCGTAGAAGAGATCGTTTCACGCGTGCTGGCCTCGGCTTAGCTCGTGAGTGCGCAATTATTTTCCTGCATAAAATGAATCAACTAGCCCCTCAAGACGTCCTGATCAACGAAGTTTCGGTTCCCGGTCGGGAGAACATCCGCCGCAACTATCCTGAAAAAAGTCTTCCAAGCTTGTGAGTCCGCCTGTTGGTCGTCGAAGGCGAAAACGTGATCGCGTCTCAAAGCATTGTCACTAACGCGGTAATCTCATTCGCACGCGCGAAATCTGCGCTCTACGACTACCGTATTTACTCGCATAATAGGCGCACTTTTTTTTCCAGAAAATCCGGCTCTGAGTTCGGGGTGCGCCTATTACGCGGGGTAAAATTTCCGAAAATTTTATTTCCGACTACAGCATAGACCGCTGATAACGTAAATCACCGAAGTCACGAATATCCGCACTACAGCCGAAACAACGTTCATCATAGGCTACACTAGCGCAAAACGTGTTGAGCATATGCAGTCTCGCGTGTCCGAGAATCGAGGCATGCGATGCAGTGTGCTTAACAAGTATTCAAATTTCCAAAAATTAACATCGAAAGACCCGCGTTGCCAACAAAATAAATGCGGAAGAAAAAACGTACGAAATGAAAGCGCCATCGCGGAAATTCACCGATTACGTATCATCACGACCGAAATTTTGTGCTCTGAACGGTATTGATCGTTCGATTTCACGGGCGAATCGCGAACCACCATTCGAGTGTTACAAGCGCCACCCATGCCCCCTTTCCTACAAGTAGAGCCACCGCAAAGGGTTACGTTGATTCCGTACAAAACCGCAGCCCGCGACCGCCACGGAAAAGCAACCAATGCTGATTAGGCCTAGCCTACGGTTCGGCATGTTGTCGCGGGAAGTTTGTACGAGACAACATGGAGATTGGGCGTCGAAAAGCACTGATTCAAGAGCAGCGTGCGTGATACGATATTAAGGTTCGCGGCCGGGAAATCAACGGCGAAAAAAAGTCCGCGTAGTGGCAGCAAAGGCGAAAGCTCGCGTCGGAAAGCCGAAAAGCTTTTAAATTTGCGGACGAGGTAGCAAACGCGCGACGACGCTTTTCCCAACAGGAAACTCAAAGCGCACTTAATAAGAACGCGATCGCACGTTCCACGCGGAGCGCGTGCGGCCGCCAAGCGGCCGGAGCCACGCGGGTGCAAAGGTTACTCCGACGCACAGGCAACCGCCCTTCTTCCTCACTCGGCGAGCCCGCGCGCTGGCGCAGCGCTGCTGCGGTCTTTTTTCTTTTCTTTTTCCTCGCTCCAGTTAACGTAAGAGGGCGTCAACTTGCAACCGTGCAAACACGGTACAGAACTACTGATCACGGCCAATTTCGGGGTGCGCCTATTATGCGCGGAAATAAAAAAATCTGATTTCTCGCGACCAAACTGGGGGTGCGCCTATTATGCGAGTGCGCCGATTATGCGAGTAAATACGGCATTTTCCCGATAGAAAACCGAAGAGACAAACAGCGGTGGACGCGCGGGCGCCCGTTCGTGGCAGGGCGCGCATGACAGGCGGCCGAATCAAAAGCGGCAAAGGCTTCCCCGTAGCCTACGCAACCAGTCCCCCCTCCACACTCCCCGCACCCCTGTAGGGCAGCTGCACCCCCCCACCGTAATCACCCCCCCCCTTCTTCCTCCCCCCTCGCGCCTCGGCCATTCTTTCCGCGTCCCCTCCTTTGTAACGCTGTCGTCGCTCTCTTGGTCGGCGCACCTGTGCTGGTAAGCGCGCTCGTCCCCTCGCTTCTCCGAGGAGTCGCGGGCAACCGCATTATAACCGTTCTTTCATCTCGGGGGACTGCACAATAAGCGGTATGCGTATACTTGGAGTCCTATGGGAGGGTAAACGGGAGTCAGAAAAAACCGCATTATAGCCGGTCCTGCACTGTAAGCGGTTACGTTATAAATGGTCTGTGCTGTATACACAGTTTTGCCGGGACCGCGCCGCAAGTCCGAGTTGACCGAATTTCCGAGTTAACAAGATCCGGATAAACGAGGTTTTACTGTATGACCTCCTCATTGGATTGTGTATGACTGTCTTGCCACCTGGTAAACAGCCTTGTGCCTTGTTTTCACTCTTTGTAGGGGACCTGATGTACCTGTACGTCGTGACGCTAGAAGATAAGAGGTACCACATCACTGCGTCTACGAGAGGCTTCTATATCAACGAGTAAGTTTGATGGACACGACAGTTGTAATGCACTGCACCATTTTACTACTTCGCCAAATGCTGCAGTTTCACTTTTGGATCCATTGTGTAAGTGGGTGCAGGGTGCGAAGACAGACTGTTGCAAGAAGTGCCCACAGACGTACCGTATTTACTCGCATAATAGGCGCACTTTTTTTCCAGAAAATCCGGCTCCAAGTACGGGGTGCGCCTATTACGCGGGGTAAAATTTCCGAAAATTTTATTTCCGACTACAGCATAGACCGCTGATAGCGTAAATCACCGAAGTCACGAATATCCGCACTACAACCGAAAAAACCTTCTTCATAGGCTACACTAGCGCAAAAAGGGTTGAGCATGCAGATCGCGTGTCCGAGAATCGAGGCACACGATGCAGTGTGCTCACAAGCATTCAAATTTCCAAATATTAACATCGAAAGACCCGCCTTGCCAACAAAATGATTGCGAAAAAAACATACGAAAAGAAAGCGCCGTCGCGGAAATTCACTGATTACGTTTCATCACGACCGAAATGTTGTGCTCTGAACGGTACCGATCGTTCGATTTCACGGGCTCACACCCCATATCGAAGACATCGAATCGCGGACCACCATTCGAGTGTTACAAGCGCCACCCATGCCCCCTTTCCTTCAAGTAGAGCCACCGCAGAGAGTTGCGTTGATTCCGCACAAAACCGCAACTTTGATCGCCCGCGACCGTCACCGAAAAGCAACCAACGCTGATTAGGCCTAACCTGCGGTTCGGCATGTTGTCGCGGGGAAGTTTTTACAACACAACATGAAGATTGGTCGTCGAAAAGCACTGATTCAAGAGCAGCGCGCGAGATACGATATGTTAAGGTTCGCGGCCGGGAAATCAGCAGCGACAAAAGTCCGCCGAGCTTGTGCAAGTCCGCGTAGTGGCAGCAAAGGCGCTCGCGTCGGAAAGCCGAAAAGCTTTTAAATTTGCGAACGAGGTAGCAAACGCGTGACGACGCTTTTACCAACAGGAAACTCAAAGCGCACTTGATAAGGACGCGATCGCACGTTCCACGCGGAGCGCGCGGCCGGCAAGCGCCTCCGGAGCAACGCCGGGGCAAAGGTTACCCCGACGCCCAGGCAACCGCCCTCCTTTCTCACTCGGCGATCCCGCACAGCGCTGCCGCGGTCTTTGTTCTTTTCTTTTTCCTCGCTTCAGTTAACGTAAAAGGGCCTCGAATTGCAACCGTGCAAATACTGTACAGAACTACTGATCACGGCCAAGTTCGGGGTGCGCCTATTATGCGCGGAAATAAAAAAATCTAATTTCTTGCGACCAAACTGGGGGGTGCGCCTATTATGCGAGTGCGCCTATTATGCGAGTAAATACGGTAAGTGAACTAACTTGATTGCTCTTACCTTGTGTCAAAAAAAAAAAAAAAGAAAAAGAAAAAAAAAAAGATGTCACTCGGAGATATGCAGATGTGCAGAAAGCCGGCGACGCAGGTAATGCCAACTAGGAGTGTACCTGTACTTTCAATGGGTCATAATTGCATGATATAATGATAGCTGTGCGTCATATATAAACCACCTCCATCGGAAGGTTCCCTAATTTGTTATGGGGAAAATGGGCACACTCCCACTTGAAAGCCGTATGATGATATTGCTTCTTCTGCAATTATTCGCACGTAAACTTGGTGCTGCTTTTGTTGGCACAGAAAGAGAAACGCAGGGTAGGAAACGCCTCATAATTTCGTTATTTAGAGTTACGTGTAGGCCTTGCTACTTGGTCTTTTCCTGCATTGCTTACTTTATTGAGCAGTTTCCCTCTCTTTTTGTAAGTTTCACTTATGACATCAGAGTAGGTCGCGTGTGATTGTGCAGGCCACCTCTGAGCATAGGTCTACGAGCAAATGGTAGATCCACATCTGAGAATTCTGGCGGGCTGTCAAGATGGAGTTTACGCAGTAGACGGTGTCTTAGCGCTGACGTGTCTGTCTGTTTATATGCAGTATGATCAAATTGTTCTGGATTCAGTTTGACTGCGTCACAAATGTACATCACCTTGTGCTTACAACTTAATGCAGGCACACTACAATAAGAAAAAAAAGACAGAATCCCTATGTTAAAACTGTTAGGCAACCCGATCACTTTCGCTCACATTATGGTTAGCAGGGCAATGCCTCTATTTTAGTGCATCTGTTATCTGCAGAGTGTTTTATTTGTTGCTGAAACTTTACATACCATGTGACTGACTTGTTCTGCAGGTCCACAGAGGAAGAATTCAACCCACGGCCGTGTTCACCCAAGCACGTTTATCACTCTCTCGTCGACCTGCTGAGTCAGGTAAGCATCTAGTCTCAAGGCTCAGCCCCTCCTTGTTCAAGCAATGCTAAAATGGTCTGTTGAGTTGGGTTAATCTAATACCGTATTTACTCGCATAATTTGCGCACTTTCTTTCGCGATTTTGTAGCTCCGGAAAGGGGGGTGCGCAAATTACATGGAGATTTCGCGAACGCATCCGAAATAATGTGCAATAGTCCTAAGGCGTGCTGTGTATACATTAAAAAAATAATTGGAGCACAAACGAAGTGTAGTTGTTTATTTAACAGAATTAGCACGTAATTTAACCAGCCAGATCCGGTCCCACGTGGTCTAGTCGGAATTAGTGGTCGAGAGGTCCGATTGGGCAATAACATCGCGGAAAGCGCGTCGTCCTTGGTTCTGTCGAGCATGTTCGAATGCCCCATTTTCTTGAAGCTCTTCCCGACAATGCTGGGAGAAACCAAGCCCCACGACACGGTGAACGGCAGGAAACTTTTATTATCAAGTGGGCACTCGTTTTCTTTCTTTCGTACCGATCGTCACACGTTGAAGAACTTCATGCTGAAGTTCTTGGCAGCGGCACGGTTCCCGTTTTCTTCGGCAAACTTCATAACAGCGAGCTTGAATTTCTCCGTATATGTAATTATTGTAGCCCATCGCAAGGGAACAGTAAAAACTCAGCGAATGGATGGCGAAACCTAAACTTCCGAAATCAACCAAGCGTGCGTTGCAGCGCGGAGGCAGAGAATGAGGGGAACAGTTGGCGCACAGCATGCGCACAGGCCCTCGTAAGCCTCCGATGCAGAAAATTGTCCGTTCCGCGACGCGAGTGTGCATTCTCACGGTGGAGGAGATAGATGCAATAGACGCTCGAGCAGTTCCGACTACCCGTCAACAGGTTTGGGTGTTCGGGTTCGGTATTCTGGAGACTGTAGTTCGGGGGTAGTCCTCGGAAGAAGGGACTTCGCACTCGCAGCCCGTTTTATATATGACTGCGCTTGCCTTCACGACCAGGCGCGCGCCCGGCGGGCCCTGCCGAATGATCCAAAGGTTCAAAAGTCTCTTCGTGCGCGCGCCCGTGCGCTGTCTCGGGCGGGCCGGGGAGCACAAAATATCCGAATAAATATTTTTTTAAGTAAAGCTGGCTAAATATTAGGGGTGTGCAAAGTATGCTAGTAAATATGGTATATAACTCCTATCCTATCGGAGTAGACTGCTTATGAGGTACATCATCAAAATCACATATATCGCCACTTACAGTAACCAATTTTTGAAACTAGCATGCTAGCATCCGAATCCGACAATCGTAGCATGTGAGCTCTACGATGGTGGGGTGACATGCATCTCTGTTATCGGTGCAAAGTGTTTAGATCTGTGTCAATTGCTGAGAACCACCGGTTCTTGCACTTTGCAGGTGAGCAGCTCCTTCAAGCGCAATTTTGCGCTCATCCAAAAGAAGCGGACCCAGCGGCACCCGTTCGAGCGGGTAGCCACACCGTATCAGGTCTACTCGTGGCTCGCGCCCACGTCCGAGCACAATGTGGATGCCATTCGTGCAGAGGATGGTGAGACTGCAGGTTTTGTTCTTTTGGCTGATGTATAATGTTTGCATGCCATAATTTAGAAAGTACGATATTTTGTCACTTATAACCCACTCCCTCAACATCAATTTGTGAAAAAGATTTTCGGAAAATGATCTCGTACTGCCGTAAAGCTATCTTCCTTGTATAGCTTTGAAGCACTGCCGTGAAGCCACCTCTGCAGACTGGAATTTGTGTTTTATGTCAACTTAATCTCCAAAATTGAAAAAAAAAATTAATTTGCAGCTTCTACACGAGAAAATACGTTACCGAATATGGGGGTATGGGTGCTCCATCTCCTGAAAAGTTTGGGCGCTCTGAGCTTCACGCGTGCGAGAATCGTGTGCAGGTAAGTTATGGCATTACGCTGCTAAGCACAAAACACACGAGTTCAATTGCCAGCTGTGGTGGCCGAATTTCAGTGGGTGTGAAAAGCGAACATTCTTGTGCTAAGTCAAACAACAGAACACAAGCATTTTTTGTATGCACTAGATCAAGGTGCCTCACATATCCCGAGAGCAGAAACTGTGTTTTGCTGTGTTTAACCTCATTCGCTTTGCTGTTCTTGCTAATGATGTCTGCACTCTTGCCTTTGTGCATCCCCCCCCCCCCCCCCCCCCACCTCAGCATTCTCGTTCAAGCTGGGCTACGAGGAGCACATCCCTGGGCAGACGCGCGACTGGAACGACGAGCTGCAGACGACGCGAGCTGCCGCGCAAGACCCTGCCCGACGGCTGTTGCGCGAACGCGCCGTCTTCAAAGTGCACAGCGACTTTGTGGCTGCTGCAACACGGGGAGCAGTCGCTGTGGTCGATGGCAACGTCATGGCCATCAATCCTGGGGAGGAGACCAAGTGAGTGGAGATGGTCACCTAGTGTGCAGAATAGGCTTGTGCGAATAGTGAATTTTAGGCTCGAAGCGAATTCGAAGCGAATAGTTATTTTGGTCGAATAATTTCGAATCGAATTCGAATAGTATATATCACATATTATAAAGAAAAATGGGCATATTTGTCATGACCTAACTAACCTGCACAATATTAAAAAAAAATTGTGACAAGGTCTGTGCAAATGCCATTTTCTTGCTTCAAGAGAGAGATAGAATAAAAAGAGAGAAATGCAGGGAGGTCATCTAGAAGTGAGGCATCCGGTTTGCTACCCTGCACTAAGGGGAGGGGAAAGGAAAGCGAACAGGAGAATAGACGCGCGAATAAAAAAAAAAAGGTGGGGGGTGCTATAGCCTATTCAATAGGCCACTGCTTCAAGGGAAGTGGAGACAACTTTGAATAGTAGCAGGATTTGACTTTTGGTAGAATGCTAGTGATAACCTGTAAAATATGTTACATTTTAAAATTTACTATACCTAGAGCATATAAGCCGGTAAAACAAGCTTTTAAACTTAAAAAAATGAATCTATGTGAGGGTAATCTCTTCATTTAACCATGAAGTGGGGCTTCGTGGCAGTGCGGATTTCCCTTTGACACGTGTTTTCACGGCTTAGCACCCCTCCACTGCAGTGAAACCACCTTTACAGAGGATTACATGCGTACTTTAATACACCTGGAAAGGTGCTTTCGCCGCTTAGCACCTCTCCACTGCAGTGAAACTACCTTTACAGGGGGGTTACATGCGGATTAAAATGCATCTATTCGTTCGTTTCGAATACTTCGAAATTTTCAATAATTTAAATTCGATTCGAAGCGAATTCGAATACGGCACTATTCGTTCGAATATTCGCAGCGTTCGAATATTCGCACAAGCCTAGTGCAGAATAGTACGAAGTATCCTATTGTTTTTCGATTTTGTCCGCATTTGAATGCAAAAAGTGTGCTTCATTGACATTGTTCACTTCTTGTTATCACTATAGTGTTAGTGATTGAATGTTGAAAGGCGTGCTTTAAAGATTACCCCTCCCCCCCCCCCTCCCACCCTCTTGTCCTTGCACTTTGTCTGGCATTGTATCACAAGACTGTTGCAAGATGCTGGTTTTGTGTGCACATCTCTTTGGTTACTTACGCTCGCACATACTATTGAGGTCAGCCAGCATTAGCATTCACAAGTGTACAGTTCTCACGGATTGAAACGGGACAATTTAGGGCTAGGGAACGCGCATACATACCTTCGTTTCCACCATCTTCGGTTCGTTTCATATCGGCGTAATTTCGACTGCAATGCGTAGACCAGAGGCAAAATTATCTTTAGAGACCAGATTCGTCATGACATGACTTGGTTATCTCGAACAATGGCGCATACCAGTCGTCATACTAAAAAACTTGATGTCGCGTTTGAATCTGTGAGTACTTTACATCTCATCAGCCGTTGATATGTGTTGCACTATCTCCATGCAGTACCTTCACAGTCAGTGCACTTCCACACTTGTTGCCTTGCAGGATGCAGATGTTCATTTGGAATAACATCTTCTTTAGCCTGGGCTTTGATGTACGAGACCACTACAAGGAACTAGGTGGTGACGCAGCTGCTTTTGCAGCGCCGTGCAATGACTTGCAGGTGAGTTGAGTATACCCACAAATCCAACAGCACAGATCTCGCAGCTGTGCATAAAGGCCCAGAAACACAGGAAGCAACATTGCCTTCGAATTACCGTACCGGCTTGCCGTGGAGTCTTATATTTTGATTTAATCTTCTCGAGCCCAGTGAAATTTTTATCAGCAATGTTGTAAAGCAGAGCAATGTTGGCCTGCTTCAAGAACTTTTATCATGCAACAATAGCCCAAACGTGAGAGAATTCTTCAAAATATTTCAGCATCAAACTGGCATAAAAGCAAACTGGTAACGCCGTGAGATTCATCAAACGGAAGTCTGGCTTTCATTTTATCCGCTAATGGACACCCTATTACAGTGAAATCTCGATACAACGAATCTCAAGGGACTGCTAAAAATTATTCGTTATTTTGAAAAGTCGTTGTAGTGAAAGTATTAAAAATTTACGCAAAAATCGTAAACGCAACAACGTCAATCGCCTACCTGTGCATCCACGATCGCGTTGTACTCTAATAAGCGCGAAAAAACAAACACATGAAATATTACGGAACCAGTGCACATTTATTCGAGGAACAGCACGATCTTAGCCTGATGGGTGCAGCTCGACTGCTGCAAGACGAACTCTTAGGCGTGCGCATCCTTCTTAAGCACTTCGAAGTATCGGCGTTAGACACCGATCGTTCGCGTGGGTTCGCGCGCGCTGTGTAAATGTTGTCTTTGCTCTCGTCGCTGTTTTCTTATGACGACATGATATGAATCTTATCGGTCGCCAGCTAAGCCGACGTGCATACTTCGTCGTCGCACTGTGCGTAGTGTTCAAACGTTTGTGAAGCATGCACGGGTGAATCATCGGCGACTTCATCCCATAGGTCACTCACGTCGCACTTTTCACTGTCGCCGCATTCCTTTCGTGCTGCTTCCGGAGCTCATCGTGAACATACAGCCACCAATCCGAAGGCGAGAAAACAGCTGTGTAACAAGCGCACAGGTAAAGCTGCCCGACGAAACAAAGGCACGCGGCGAAACGCCGAAACCTGACGCGAAAAATAAGTGCATGCAATGGGGATGATGATAGGGCTACCGCACATTTGCCTAGGGCAGGCGCAAACGGGCGTTCTGATGATGATGATAGCCGCAGGTACTGAGCTGGGCATTGTTTCTACAGCCGCGAGTAACTTTTTGAAATCGCTATTCGTTATTTTGAAGTGTTATGGATATACAAGGGCGATAAAATTTGATACATTATTCTGAAACATTCGGTATTCTGAAATTTGTAGTAGTGAAACATTTTTACATTAAACTAATGGGATTTTGGAGGGGGATTTTCGAAAAATTCGTTAATCTGAGGTTCACTATAATGAGATTTGACTGTACAGCCAAAAAAAGTACTGTAAACTATAAATAAATAAATATATATATATATATATATATATATATATATATATATATATATATATATATCTGATTTCAGTTGCATTTCTCTTTAGTGGCCATGTGGGTGCCGTCGGATTCCCTTCGACATTACGTTGCGCCCTCTTAATGCTTTGGGGTGTTTTCGGGTGTAGGGCGTGCGAGCGTATGCAGCTGTGGACGTGGACGGCCTGTGCACGTTGGGCACGGTGGTGGTGGACTATCGGGGCTACCGAGTCACGGCGCAGTCCATCATCCCTGGCATCCTCGAGCGCGAGCAAGACCAGTCGGTCGTCTACGGGTCGGTGGACTTTGGCAAGACGGTCGTCACGCATCCAGACTACCTGGAGCTGGTCAGTTCTTTAATGACTTATTATGCCTCTGTTTCTCGGACTGTTTACTTCATTTGATCGTTTCTTACCTTTCACTGTCGTTTAAGTTGAATGAATCCATGACTTTCCAAGCCTGATAGATATGTGCTCTTTTTGCAGTTGAAAAAGGCTGGAAGTGCACTGAAAATACTGCCTCACAGGTGAGCTTGCTTGGCCGGACGGGATAAACAAGATCTTTCTTTGGTCTGCTTGATTGTGCACTGCGCGGTATTGTGGGTGAAAATTATTGCTGACCAGTGCTTGCTGCCTCTCTTGCGTGCAGTGTAATCAACGAGAAGGGTGAAGAAGTGGAGCTGTGCTCATCTGTTGAGTGCAAGGTGAGTGGCCCCATTTAATCTTGGAAGCTGAAAAAACTGGCCAACTATCTTACGATGTAATGAGAAAACTGTTCTTGTGCACTCTGCTTGCAAAAACGACTATACACCACCCTTAGGTGGGCTGTCTGCCTCACGTAAGACGTTGGGTCTATGGATACGAAAACAATCTTGTGTATTTAGGTCTGTTGTGTTATAACTATAGGCAGAAGGGCAAGTCTGAAATCTGTGGTTTACTTTGAAATGCGTTGTGATCCTTGATGACCTAATGTGATTACTAGCTCTGTTGTACCGTGAAAGTCGGACAGTTTCATGGGGATAGCTCTTGTGATGATCATTTTCAGCTTTGGCCATTGTCTTTTTGTCCTGTCACCATAATGTTGTGGTAGCGTGGACCTTCTAGGCGACCTGTAGCAAGGGGAAGCAAGGCAGACGCATCTTGCAAGGATGTTTTTTTAAAATTAGGGCAATGCTAATGCTCTCTTATGTTAATTCAACAGTGAACATTCGACAATTTGTTTTTTCAATATTTACTAATAATTTTCACGCGATCGCTCAAATCATTGCCACAATTTGAGCCCTCAGAACTGTCTATAGCACCACAACATTTTGGGTGTATTTTTCCAGGCAGGGAAATCTGCTGACAGTCAGCATTCTTCCTATATTTTTGTCTGTTTTTTAAGAAGTACTGGAAATGTCAGTTATGTTTAGCTGTTAGTGAGGCCAGCTTTCTTCATCAAGTGCTGTACTCCATCTTCTTTCAGGGTATTACGGGCAATGACAACAGACACTACATTCTGGATCTGCTACGGACATTCCCTCCTGACGTCAACTACCTCATTTGTGAGTCTACCCACTTTGCACAGTTTTTGTGAGAACTGGGCCGGTAGCAAGTCTCCAGTTTGTGCACAGGGCAGCACCATCTGAGGAGACTATTCGTAATTCGCTTTATCCAGGACGTGGTCTTATGGTGAAGGTATACATGCCATAATTTCTGAGCTCACTACTGGAAGCCAATCTTCCAATTGGAAGAGCACCGATAATTAGCTCGTTGAAGCACAGCCATCAAAAGTTAAGGCCTCTTGAACAATGCTGCTGATGACTACGAAAGCATTTACTTCAAACATAACCATGAACACATTGGTAAAGATGATCAACGACGATAAAGATGACGAACACGTTGCACTATAGAGCTGTGGGCAAGCAAATGGGCCTTCAATGGTGATAATGATGGTGATGATGAAAGCGTTGAACATGAGGATTGGCGCGTTGATGACGGCGATAATGAACGATGATGAAAGTGTTGAAGCAGAGCCATTAGCAAGCAGCCCCGAATGTTTATGATGGTGATATTAATTATGAGTGCGTTGAACTGATGGCAAAGGCGTTGGTTATGGTAAGTAGTGATGATAACAGTGATTTACGCGCAGGTAAGTTCCCATGTACGATGAAGAAGGATGATGGAGCTAGTGTAACCTGTGTACCCAGCGTCCACATATGCGGACACTTGTTTTCTTCCAGAAATAAAGCTAAATTTTCCAGGTTTTAAGTTTATTCCCACATTTGTATGTATTGTAATTGCATACAAGCAAAAAAAATACTTACTTGCGCAGCTGGATTGGCCATGCGAAACAAAGGTTTCATTTGCACACCGGCCACGTGTCCTAATGTTCAGAATTACATTGAAGTTGCATGTGGCAAAACCAAGATATCTGACTTGTTCTGCTGATAAGATAGCTGAGCTTAGCATATATGAACTAGGCAGTGACACATCTTGCTTTTTGGGAACTTACAGCTCCCACTGTTAGGAATATACTGGTTCTATGTTATCTTGAGGTGAAAGAATGTGATTGTTGGCAGGTTGGGATTTGTCTCACTGTGCCTTTGGTTTTCAGTGGATGGCGTGGAATTGTGCAAGGAGTCGAGAGCGGCAGGCTACCCGCGGGAACACAAGCACAAGCTGTGTTGCCTCCGACAGGAGCTGATTGACGCCTTTGTCGAGTGAGTGCCTTGACGGGGCATTTTGTGTTAAGGCGGGGCACTTGATATTAGTATGTGTGCCTCCTCAGAGTGACAGTTAAAGACAAAAGGGAAACTTCCGTGTATTACTAAGAAACTGTACTCTTTATTTAGCCTATGCTTTCATCTGGAAGTGTAGCTGTTAAAAATATTTCCCTCTCAATTTCATATTTGGACGGGCTGTGTGCCTGTGCCCTGCTTAACACTGCCCCGTGCAAGCATTAACTAGCACAGCATCATGCCTGCACACAATTTGCATTGACTTTGACACTCATCTTGAAATTGGTTTTGATTAGGCTTGTGCGAATAGTGAGGCTTAGGTTCAAAGCGAATCCGAAGCGAATAGCGATTTGGTTCGAATAATTTCGAATGGAATTGGAATAGTATATATCACCTGTTATAAAGAAAAATGAGCATATTTTTGTCATGACCCAACTAACCTGCTCAATATATTTTTTTTTAAATTGAAACAAGGCATGTGAAAATGTCATTCTTTTTGGTTCTAATGAAGTGGAAGCAGCTTTGAATAGTAGTAGCAGGATTTGACTCACTAGAATGCAAGTGATAACCTGTAAAATATGTTGCGTTTTAAAAATTTACTATACTTAGAGCATATAAGAAGGTACAACAAGCTTGTGAACTTAAAAAAAAACTTCCCCATCTCCCGCTAAAGGGAACCATGTGTGGATGCGAAGCAGCGGGGAGATAATTAGCTTGAGCGGGAGGAACGTCGCCGCTCTCGTTTCACGGCAGCGGTCCGGGCTAGAGCACTGCACGGGCCGGAATTTTCGGCCCGGGCCCGGCCCGAGCCCGGGAACTGTTTAAACTTACCCGCCCGAGCCCGGCCCGGTGATTCAAAGCGAGACCCGAGCCCGGCCTGTACCCGAGGAAAAAATTCTCCTACCCGGCCCGGCCGGCTTGACCGCAGATCGGGCCCGACAGAGGCCCGAGCCAATAATCTAGGTGATGTCGCCCGAACACAAAATCGACAAGGTGTTTTAAGTGGCATATATCTACGCTTTGGTGGCGCATGCTTCGCTAACAATTATACTTTAACCTACGGTAATTTCTTGTAAAAAGGGGCTCACGGTGGAAACAGCTGCAATGAATGTTTGCTTGGCAGTGGTACACTGTACCTAATTTTTCTGCAAATACTATGGGGATGCAATGAAGGCTTGGACGGACAACCGTCTGGTCGGGAAGAATCATTGAATAAAAAAGACGACGACACCGACCACAAAGGAATAAAAATGTGTTGACGTTGCGGGACCCATAATGGGAGCCTTGTTCACAATCGTTGTGAACAAGGCTCCCGTTCTGGGTGCCAAAACGTCAACCATGGGGATCATCAAGAGCGTTTCGCAGCAGATATTGTAGCAAGGAAAGTGATTTGCAGCATGAGTTCAGTTTCAATACAGAGCGCAATAAAAACAGGACACAAGCAACAGAACGCTCTCTTCTCTTTGTTTACATTGCGGTGTATTAAAATTTAAAGCATGCTCTAACTACAAAGCCAATCGTGCACCCTTCATGATATGTAGCGCCTGTCTTCAGCATAGTAGCCCCTTGCCAGAGCATGAGAAATAGAGAAAGAAAGCAAAATTCATTACGTTCTTGTAACTACACTAACCTAGACAAAAATTATAATGAACCACGCGCCCCACGTGTACTTTTAGAAATACGTATAAACAGCCGAAAGGAAGACAAAATATTTGTCATAGCATTCTCTTCATCTATCCCACTGCTGCTAGTATATACACTCTAGCAGTTCTTTGTGGCATATTTTACAGCTTGTTTCTTCACATGTCCTTGTGCAAAAAATCAAATTATACGCTGTTGCATCACATATCCTGCCGCGCTAAATAATAATAATATCTGGGGTTTAACGTCCCAAAACCACGATATGATTATGAGAGACGCCGTAGTGGAGGGCTCCGGAAATTTCGACCATCTGGTGTTCTTTAACGTGCACTGACATCGCACAGTACACGGGCCTCTACCATTTCGCCTCCACCGAAATGTGACCGCCGCGGCCGGGATCGAACCTGCGACTTTTGGGTCAGCAGCCGAGCACCTTAACCACTGCTCCACCGCGGCGGACCTGCCGCGCTAAAGTTTCGCGCACTGCTTAAGCTAGCAGGGGAGTACATCTGCCCTGCGAATTGTGAAGGCGTCGCCTGTCGTTGTCTTTAACTTCCACCACTGGAGCAAATTTAGAATGTCTCAGCGGACTTCTGCAATATGAACATAGCTGTCCAGCTCATCCCTTCATTTCTCTCGCTCCCGAACGTCGTGCCGGTCTTCAATGTCATCTATAAAACTCCTCTTTGAGGGTTTCTCCTTGCAGTTCTCAGCAGTGTATGTTATGCATGCTTTGCACCGTGCTCTCATTTTTTTTTTTTTTTTTTTCATATTATAATGTACGCCTTCCTAACGATGTTGTACTGGTATAGAAGGTGGTCATTGGACTTTACGACTGACAGGAGGAGGACGACGAGATCTCGATCTATTTTCAGGGTTTGTTCCACTTTGGTAGTAAAGGCGCGAATAAGCTTTTCGACGCTTACTCATATGGTTCGAGGTAAAGGGACATCAATAACATGGCACGGAATTCGTAATTCTCTTTTTTCAAGCCAGGCATTTCGTAAGCAAATATACTTTGCCCGAGGCCTTGTTTAATGGACCTATGCTATACCTGCACATTCCAACGTTGGTGCGGCAGTATCATGTATCTCTTGCACTCTATAGCGCAGGGGTCTCAAACACGCGGCCCGCGGCCCGCACACGGCTGACTTCCTCCGATTTTTTAGATGCTAAGCATCTTATGCTCGGGGAGGCTGTGTCCGTCCCTCCCGCGTCCAGCTTCCCGCGTCCCGCGTCCGGTCACTTTCATGAAGTAGGGAAGCACACACTATGCGAACCAGAACACTGTCGTACAATAAGGCCGTCAACAATCACCACAGTTACCAGTCATAGCCGAGAGCACTGAGTGGCTGCTTAGCAATAGCTAGGCATGTGGTGGGTGCGAGCAAAGGATAACGCACTACTAGTGGTGTCTGTCGCCCACGTTGACTCCGTTCCTCGATCTTCCTTGCATGTGCTTGCGGAGGCTTTGTCTGTCCCTCCTTCCCGCGTACCACACCCCCCTCTCTCTCGTACGCTCCCCCCCTTTCTCTCCTCTAGGAATCCTCTACTCTACGGAGCGGCGCCCGCGTCCCGTTGACTCTATTCCGTGATCGTGCTTGCATGTGCTTGCGGGGGCATTGTCCGTCCCTCCGTCCCACGTCCCACACCCCCAGAGCACATGCGCGTCCCCTTCCACCTCTCTCTCCTCTCCTACGCTCCCCCCCTTCCTCTCCTCTAGGAATCCTCTACTCTACGTAGCGGCGCCCGCGTCCCGCACCACCACAGCGCATGCGCGTCCCCTCCCCCTCTCCTCTCCTACGGTCCCCCCCTGTTCTCTCCTCTAGGAATCCTGTACTCTACGGAGCGGCGTGCACGACTGGTGTTGCGACAGCTGCATACTCCGCTGGGGGCGTCACAGTAGTTCCGCGGTATGAAAATGACAGAGCGCGCGCGCCTCATTCTCTCTCCTGTGCAGCGCCGCGATGAGCGTCCGGGCCGCAGCCGCGAAAAGGCAGTGGCGACGTTTCTCCAGCTCAAGCCAGCCATCTCCCCGCTGCTTCGCATACACGCATGGTTCCCTTTAGTGGGAGATGTGAAAGTTTTTTTTTTTTTTTCTTTATAAGTACTTCCTTAGGCTACACAGGCATGACAGGTCTAAAGCATTTTCTTGTGAGACACACCATGCGTCCACCATTCGTTCATACATAACCGCGAAAGAAAAGTCTATATTTCAAAATAGGCGTCCAGATTTAGTCATTTTGGAGATAGGTACAGATATGTCGTTGGAATCTCACCCCCCAAATACCCTTCGGAAATCACCGATATATGAGATATGGGAAATGTATCAAATGGCAAAATCAGGTGACATTTGGTACAACCTATTCCCCCCACCCCCCACCTCTCCTACACCCTGCCCTGGCCCTCGCGGGACTAATTTTTCGTGAATGCAGACCGTTAGCTGGTGCGAGTTTGAGACCCCTGCTATAGCAGAACAAGACGAAAGCTCAAACGCTAATAATGTGGGTGCACGAAGCAGGCTGTGCATGTCCATCTCGCGTGACATGACCACTGGGAGCCGTGACGGAGCCACGGAAAACAAAATTAATGTCTTTATAGGGATCCTATGCAACGAGACCCCGTGCAGTCATTTCGTTTTAGTGGAGGGCTGGAATATTCAGTTTCAGTTTATTTTCGACATCAAATTACAACGTACGCTGATGTTGTGGGCAGTGGACAAAAAACCCCTAAAATGGGCTTGAAAGCGTCCACTGACCATAGCATTTGACAGACAGCAGTACAATGAAAGCTAGGAATTCACGTAACAAGTAGCATAATGCACTACAGCAGTGCAAGTAAAACAAAAAATAACAATGTGCAAAATGAAATTAAATATTCCTAATTAACATAATACAACGTTTTGACAAAAGTGAAAGTGTAGTCAATACAGGAAGTATTGATTGAAGTCAATAACCTAAAGAAATGATGCAAGCTAAGCTTTACGTGCAAAAATTCTGCACCTAAAACAATATCTGGGAAAAAAAAAGAGCGAGAAAAAGAAAAAGAAAAAAAACAAGACAAATGAAGCGCGAGAACTGAAGCCGATATGATGCGCACGGTACAAAACTTATCTATTTAGGAGACGTGGTAACTGTATGCACAATCTTTGTTCCCCATAAGTAGTTCTGCAACGCGGAACCTCCGACATTCGCGATATCTGGTGTCACGTGTATTTACGTTAAGTGACAAGTAGGCGGTATTTTTTTTTCTGAGCTCTGATTCATAGTGTTTAATGAGAATACGTTCATGATAAGTAATAAATTAATTATATTACTTTAACTTGCTGTGATCACAGAATAACATTTGGGATATAGAATAATAAAAAATGCGAATAAAGCCCAGAATAGCCAGATGTTAACTATGTAAGCGTCTGGCCTATTTTAGCTCGCCCGTTTCAGGTAAATCAAGTAGCCCCATATGCAAGAAGCAAAAGAAGTTCAGTACTTGTCCATCATAGAACTCCAAATAGCTTGCCCCCACGTAAAAGAAGCATTTTTTTTCGAGATAAAATGTGAAAGAAATATATATGGGCAATTTCTCTGGAATAAACTTAAAGGGACACTTAACAAAACATTTTTTTTTATTATCAGTAAATTACTCTATTACAATTCCAAAATAACCACGCTCGCCGTGACAAGACTTGGTAAGCGAGAAAATGCGGGTGGCGACGCCACCTTGAAATTCGCGCAGCAGAAGTCGTCACGTTATAGATTCTGACGGCGTCTACTGGGGCCTATGTAGATCCTAATCGGTAAAAATAAAGTAAATTGACCTCTGAGTAGCCTATAGACTTAACATAGCATGTTTCAGAAAATTTTGAAGATCCAGTGCCCCCCCAAATATGAATAATACAGTTTGAAATCCGTGACGCCACGCGTGGATATTTCAGCGCGAAATTCTGAAATGGAACTTTAGCCTTTATTTTTTCCTGTGTGAATAAACTTGTGGGGGTAAAAGGGATAATACTGAAATTCTCAGAGTACACATTATTAGTCTAAACCACTTCACTGTTTGACTTTCATGTCCCTTTCAGAATTGAGAAAAGTCCAGGCCCGGCCCGACCCGAGCCCGGCACCTCAAACCCGGGCCCGGCCCGGGCTTGCCGTGAAACTTACTTTACCCGGCCCGGCCCGGCCCACGGGCTGGGCCGGCCCCGGGTTTTCGGGTAGGCCCGAGCCCATGCAGTGCTCTAGTCCGGGCGCTCATCGCGGCGCTGCACAGGAGAGAGAATGAGGCGCGCACGCTCCGTCATTTTCATACCGCAGAACTACCGTGGCACCCCCCAGCGGAGCATGCAGCTGTCGCGCCACCTGTCGTGTGCGCTGCTCCGTAGAGGATTCCTAGAGGAGAGTAAGGGGGGTGAGCGTAGGAGAGGAGAGAGAGGGGGGGAGGGGACGTGCATGCGCTGTGGGGTGGTGGGAGCCACTCCGTAGAGTAGAGGATTCCTAGAGGAGAGAAAGGGGGTGAGCGTAGGAGAGGAGAGAGAGGGGGGAGGGGACGTGCATGCGCTGTGGGGTTGTGGGACGGAGGAGCCACTCCGTAGAGTAGAGGATTCCTAGAGGAGAGTAAGGGGGTGAGCGTAGGAGAGGAGAGAGAGGGGGGAGGGGACGTGCATGCGCTGTGGGGTGGTGGGAGCCACTCCGTAGAGTAGAGGATTCCTAGAGGAGAGAAAGGGGGTGAGCGTAGGAGAGGTGGAGGGGACGTGCATGCGCTGTGGGGTTGTGGGACGCGGGAGCCACTCCGTAGAGTAGAGGATTCCTAGAGGAGAGAAAGGGGGTGAGCATAGGAGAGGAGAGAGAGGGGGAGGGGACGTGCATGTGCTGTGGGGGTGGTGGGAGCCACTCCGTAGAGTAGAGGATTCCTAGAGGAGAGAGGGGGGAAAGGACGTGCATGCGCTGTGGGGTGGTGGGAGCCACTCCGTAGAGTAGAGGATTCCTAAAGGAAAGGGGGGTGAGCATAGGAGAGGAGAGAGAGAGGGGGGAGGGGACGTGCATGCGCTGTGGGGGGTGTGGGACGCGGGGAGCCACTCCGTAGAGTAGAGGATTCCTAGAGGAGAGAAAGGGGGGTGAGCGTAGGAGAGGAGAGAGAGAGGGGGGAGGGGACGTGCATGCGCTGTGGGGTTGTGGGACGCGGGAGCCACTCCGTAGAGTAGAGGATTCCTAGAGGAGAGAAAGGGGGTGAGCGTAGAAGAGGAGAGGGAGGGGGGGGGGGAGGGGACGTGCATGCGCTGTGGGGTTTTGGGAGCCACTCCGTGGAGTAGAGGATTCGTTCGTTTTGAATACTTCGAAATTTCCAGTAATTTAAATTCCAATACTGTAATATTCATTAGAACGAAGTGCTCGAATATTCGCACAAGCCTAGTCTTGATGTCAATTTTTTTCTATACGTACTCTTCCGTTCAGTTTGCCCTGTTCACCTTGTTCATCTTACTAGAACACTCGCTCGTGCTCACTTCATTTAGATCAGGAGAGATTTTGACCTGAATTGTCAGTGTTTATATATACCTTCATTTGGCAATATTACTTTTCGTCATTGCAGTGCTCGGTACGTGCTGTTCATGAAGCTTGCCGCGTTCCACTTGCGAAGCCTAGAAAAGAAGCAGCTTACCAAGGACGGCGAAGAGGCGAAGGTGAGTGGGCCGCACGTGAGCTTGCCTGGCTTCTGCGGTACTAGGTGGATTGATTGCTTCTTTGCTAAAGGAACAGCCTTACATATACGGCGCAAGAAGCATCAAGAAGCAGTCGGGTGCAAGAAGCATCAGCTACGATTTCCACACCCACCATAGTAGATTGGCAGCTGCGGTGTTTTGCTGCTAAGCATAAGATGTGCATACTCAATTCCCAGACATAACAGCCGCATTTCTGTCTGGGTGAAATATCTCCTTCAGGCACAAATTGTGATGCACTGTCTGCAAATGCATCAAATTCACATAGTATAATTTCAAGGCACTCAATATTACACTCCAGGAGAGAAGGGGAAGGAATGTGTTGTTTTGTGCAAGTTTCAGTAATTAATGCTTATTGGTGTGTGATTAAATATCTAAATATTCCGCAGTCAGCTTCAATTCTTGCATGAAAAGAATCAAATATTGGGCCCAAAATGGATGCCCAGTTTGTGTTTTGGTTGTATTCATTTCGGAAAAAGAAAATTAATATACTCTTTATGTTGGTCTTGGAATGCTGTGCATGAAACAATCGTCGAACATGGTGTAGTGTCTCCAGCAAAGTGATCCTCTGCAGCAATACGCAGCACAATGAAGTTAAATTACTGCTAGTCATCTACTCGGGAAGCCTGCACGAATGTGCACGCTGCGTTTCAAGCCATTTGAAGAAACACATGGGGCACCTCCGTTGTTGATGTGTAGAATTGTACACAACACCTCTGAAGGGGATATAAAAATGTCCATGTGCGTAAATTTAGGCGCTGGTTGAAAAGCTCCGTGTAATGAAATTCTAACCACTCTCTGAACAACCTCGCATGTTTCAGGAGGACTCCAAGGAAGGTTCCCCCGAGAAAGTCGCCGAGAACAAGGACAAGTCAGAGACACCTCTGATGCCCGGGGAGATCAGAAAGTCACCAGAAAGGCTAACGAACGGAGATAGTCATGGCACCAATGGCGTGTCATCCGAAGGTAACACATTGCTATTGTAACTCATTCCAGTCATTTACACTGTGTTGTCGTGCTTTGCGTCAAACTGTAATATCATGTAAGCAAGTTTTTTTTTTTTTTTTTTTTTTTTTTTTTTTTTTTTTTTTTTTTCTTGGGTCGTTCATTTTGAGGGTGCTGTTCGTATTCTTAAAGAAAGGACAGAAAGGTCATAGAAAAACAACAGTCAATAGGAACTTTGGCATGAATTCTGTATGGCTGCTTCATGTTTGGGCCACTCACTTCAGTTTTTATGCTATTGGCATGTTCAAAAATCTGTCAGGTGCAACCAAGCGCTCTTTAAAGGGATACTGAACAAAAATTGGAAAAACAGGCAAAAACTTCGAAATTCTACTCAGAAGGTGCGACTGTGTGATAAACAGTTAATTTCCCATATTTTTGACCAGTTTGCTGTATTTTTTATGGATTGTCAGCGTGCGGTGGCTGCACACAAGTGCGAGCCGTGACGTCACAATTGCTGAGGTGCATGCAGGGTGCACATGTTTCTCTCCTCCTCTTCCCTTTCTCCACCTCTCCTTTCATCCCACTCTCCCTCTTCCACAAAAGCGCTGATGCTTTACCCCACCCGGTAGCATTGTCTGCTATCTGTGCTGTTCGTAGTGGTTCTGAGAACTGTAGGGGGAGCTGAGCTGGTCGAGAGATGCGGGCGACGGCTGGCATTGTTGGCTTGCCCGTTTCGGGCCGTGTGACATCACCAAACATCACCTCCTCTAGTTCACGGCACGGCCACTAGACGCGGCAGGTTGTGAAAAACGCATTAAATTCATTATTTTCCTGTAGTTTCTGCCTGGAGTGAAGGTTGTGTCTATCGATTTCAGGACCCAATCTTTCGAATTGGCTGAAAGCTTTGGTGGTGAAAATTTTGTTCAGTATCCCTTCAAGATTCGATTTCTCAGCCTCATTTTGGTGGAAGTGAAGCACAACAGTGCTTGTGCACTGTCAAGTTTATGTTAAAGAAACCTACTGGAGTGCAGTTTTGGAAAATAAGCCTTACACTCGTATGCCATGATTGAAGCAAAGACAAAACAGAATGGAAAGTCGGGCTGGTTGGTATTGATTCGTAACTTATTGAATTGTACGGCGCAGAATACAGGCCGAAAGACGAAGAAGCGCTGTCCGTGTGTGCTTCTTCATCTGTCATCCTGTATTCTGCGCTGTACAATTCAATACGTTACGGATTGAAGTGAAGGTAGCGATTTGGGGGGAACTTGCAAATAAAGCCCAAAATCTCGCTTAGTTTGGGTGTGACGTTTTCTCATTCTCGGTTGTGTGCTTCTGTTGTCCATGCAGCCGAGAGTCAGAAAGATGTGATAGTCAAGGCAGCACGGGGCGTTGGCTCCCTGAAGGATACAGGTGAGAGTCTTGCATCTGCGTAATTTTTTGTGATGCACAAATACCTGTGGCAGCAACCTTTCATAGCTTTCTACTGCCAAACAGTAGGTCACGAGTTTGAATGCAGGACATGTAGGCCTCCATTCAAACTGTGAACATTAAGTGAACTGTTAATATGAATGCTTAAAAGAAAGTAACAAGGTGGTCATTGGTATTTGTCGGATTAACATTGACCCAAACTAACACTACTGCCTATGCAGTTGAACCCCTTTGTAAGAGGCACTGATGTAACGGACAAATGGGTACAAGAGACACCGGTGTGCTTACATTGAAATAGGGGTTGATAAGAAATTGCATAGGTTGTACCCTGCTTGTAAGAGACACCTGATATAAGAGACAAGAATTGCTACCTGGTGCATCTCTCTTATGAAGGGGATCAACTGTATATGTACATTTTTTTTTTTATTATTAATTTCGTGTACCTCAGAGGCAGTAGCTTTTCTGGCATGATGCATGGGAATTACTCTTGAGCAGTTCTTGCAGTTTTATCAATTCCGTGCGTCCTTCTGAGCATATTTCTGGTGTGACTGTAAACAAAGATGCTATCAGTTAGAATAATGGAGGCTGATCGGTTGCTTTTCATTCCTCTATGCAGAGTTTGACATCCGGTTCAATCCTGACGTGTTCTCTCCTGGAGTAAAGCACGCTGGTGATGTAAGGGATCGTGATTTGTTTGTCTCTCCTATTTCTCTTGTGCTCGCGCATTATTTTACCTTTAGAAACAAAAAATGAACTGGGCCCTCATGTATGCACTTTATCAGTACTGATATCATAGTATAAAGGTACTGATATCATATATAAGTACCTTCATATGCAGCTCATAGACTGCATTTGCTTATAGCCATGCCATTTGAACATGCACAGGGCACGTGCATGTTTAATGACTGCAGAATGTTGAATATTAAGTTTTAGCACACCACAGCGCCTGTGAGTAATTTGTGACTGCTGGTCCTTCACCATTTTTATCGTTTATAGGACATCTTGGTACCTGCATGGTTGCATAAAAATTGTGCTGACTGCATAATGTGCTGCCAGTGTTTAACCATTTCAGACGCCACCTATGAAAAACTGTCTGTAAATAGGTCAAAATAATAAAACGTTATTTCAAGGCACTCAGTATACTATTGCAACCAAAATAATGTCATAATATGTTCATTTATGTGTGTTATAGTAACTTATTCTAATTAGGTTGTAATTAAATATCTGTTTATCCTGAAGTCATCCATGCTCTATTTTGGCAAAAATAGAATGAAATCTCGGGCTAGAAATATAGTAAAAATTCATTTTTCGTTATGTTCATTTAGAGCAAAGAAAAAGTATACTTTTAACATGGCTCGCAGGACGTGGCTCCTCGAATGACTCGTCGAACGGGGTAGTGCCTTCGGAAAATGTCATCATACGCAACAGTACGCTGCGAAATGAAGTTAAATGAAGACAAGTTATTATGCAGGAGGTTCAATCTATCCGAATCTCAATGTATCTCGCTCTCTCTTAGCCCCTAGTTGATACAAGGAGCAAAAACAAGCAATGTACACAATTGTGTACATAGCGTCTCAAAGGGTTAAGTTATGATTGATCTCACGTGATCACTGCCCCTTGTCTTCGTCATTTACCACGTGCAAATTTGGTGGACTTATTGCAGTAAGCCCTGGAGTTATCAAGGAAATTGTCTGCGCTGGCCTGCGCATCATACTGGCTGCATCTTGGTGGGGTCAAGTTGCAGTTATTTTTGCATCACTGTGCTTTGAGCTCACATTAAAGAAACTTGGGCAGTTAAAGTTGATCCATATCCTTTCATCACTTCATTATTTCTAGCCCACAGTGCCGGTACGCGATGCCTGAACCTTCAAAACTTCTTTCGCCTCGTGTCCTTTGCAGGAGGAGCAGCTGAAGAAGCAGCAGCGTCTAGTCATTGAGGCAGCAGACTTTTTGGTTGCCGACCAACTACCCGCTTTTGTGAGTGCCGAGGAGAAACATCTCGTTTTATAAAGTGTTGCATGTTCTGAGCCTGTTTATGGACAACACAAACACACAGCTGCCGACAAGTCTGTGTTTCCTGCTTCCATTCTCTTGGGTCTGTGTCAGCGCTCCTAACTTTTGCACAATGAATTGTTTCAAATTGGCTTGAATTTCAGCTGTTTTAAGTATGAGTGTTTTTTCTTTTTATTAATATGGGGAAGTTTAACATCTCTTCTCGACGCATTCATTAGTGGGCTTGACTGCTAGTTAGGTTGCCTGCTAGTTTTTTTGCCTGCCCTACTGAACCTGCCACAGATGAGCACTTTTATGTTAGACCTGTAGTATGTGCACTAAAGTTTCAAGAGTGAATTGCTTTATGTTATGTAGGTGCTTACTTCCAGTTTTATTTGATGTTTGCACAGGTGAAGGACTGTGCGGAGCACTCCTGCTCTCCCATCGATGGCATTACGCTCAGCGAAGCCATGCACAATCGGTGAGTCACAAATGGCAAATACATGTTATTAATATTAAGTTTGGGCATTTAAACAGCCTGCTGCAACCATGTAATATTATGGAATAACTGTTTCTGTGCTGCAATTTCTGTGATGGGACAAGACTTTAGGTGCATATATCTGTCGCTGACTCTGTATAAATTAAACAGTGACATATGAAGTATTGCACATTTTCCAATACTTTCCAAATTTGCGTCAAATTTAAGATTTCCTACCTCGTCATGTTGGGTTGTCATGGAAGTTTCTATAGGTATTAACTTCAAACAAGGCCTTTGTATGAACAGTGCCTAGGCTGAAGTGCTGAAGAGCCTATTTCAAGTGCCGAAATAATTTCAGCGGCTTTGTTGTCTCTAATCACTTTACTATTTTGTGTGGTGGATGTCTTCCTTAAATGAACACTTGTTGTTTTTTCTTTTCTTTTTAACTGCAGGGGTATCAACATTAGGTACTTGGGACGGCTCGCAGACATGCTGGCACCCATGGAACAGCTCAAGTATTTGCATGTTAGTACCTCTTAGTTTCACATTGAAAAGCTGGCTATTTTGTTGCACTTGGCAATGATAGTGTTTGCTGTTATGGATGGGTATCTCAAAAGTCTCCCTTTATCAAATGTGAACAGCAATTAGGGATTGGAAAAAGGTACAGACAATTGTAAGTTGCCTTCGTAGATTAGGAAAATTTGTTCTGCTGTCTTTAAGATGGCTTCTTGATGCACATTGGTCGTGTGCCAACTCAAGGGCCGTTACCTTGGCAAGCTCGCTCTTCACAGAGCTGCTTGAGCAAGTCTGCTAGCTTGTCTGTGAAGTCCGCATATTTCCCATTTTCGGCCCGTAGAAAATATTCCTGGTCGACGTGCAGCAGGAGATCTTCCTTCATTTGCACTGGTCACAGTCCCGTGAGCGTTCATATTGAAAGCGGCACGTTGCCATTTGCGCTTCATTGGGAACCAATAGGGTGCACTCGGTCTGCAGTCATGCACGAAATGAACACACGCAAACTCAAACAAAATGTGCTCTGTCACCATTTTTTGTGATGGCGATGACGCTGAATATCGGTTTCCTCTAAAGAGAGGGTGCAGCCAATGCAGCGAACATGGTTTCGGGTTTGTAAAGTAGAACCTCGTTGATACGTTCCCGCTTAATACGATTTCCCGGCCTCCTACGATCGCAATGGCAAAAATTAAATTAACTCGATTCGGATCGTATGATTTGGATCATACGTTTTCCCGGGATCGTACGTTTATTTTCCGCTTTTTTTTTTTTTTTCCCGGAAACGTATCAACGAGGTTCTACTGTACTCACTTTTAATGTGCAGGGGCAATTCTCAGGCTTGTTTTATCAGAGAAAAGATGCATTTTAGATATGAGTAAATATTGTATATACAGTCGAATCCCGCCATAACGAAGTCCGCTACAACGAAATTTCCGCCACAACGAATAATTTTCGATTCCCCGTCAGCCGCCCATAGAAAACAATGTGAAAAATGACTCGTCACAATGAATACTTTTCTTGGATACTTCCGCTTCAACGAAGTTTTCGCGAGTACTATACAGTAGACTCTCAGTAAACGGAAATCTGTTAAATGGAACTGCTGCTTAAACGGAACAAGTGCTTCTGACAAGGTTGGTTTCATTCTTGTATTCTGCACCCTCGTTCATCTCTCAGTAAACGGAACTCCTGGTTAAACGGAACACATTTTCCTGGTCCCTTCAGGTTCCATTTCATGAGAGTCTACTGTATACCGCATAAGGAAAAGGAACTTCCCAAGATTGCCGCGAAATTCCACTACCAACTCGGCCATTTCTCGTTGGCTCGTTACTTCCAGAGCGCGCGGCCGCATCGCTACACCCTTGTTTTCATCGGAGACACGCTTTCTCCCACCACACGCGTATTCTGGTAAATTTTTCCCCACTGAGATGCTCGGCGACACATCGCCCATCCACCATGATGCTGCCGGTGGGTTTGATGCACTAGTGGGCCGCGGCAGAATCATTCTTCAAGAACTCCCGCCATGTTTTTGACGTCGCACTCAGAACAAAACTACCGCTTGTCGCCACTAGCCCTGCGATTCGTGAATGACATCCACGGTGTTATGGAAGGTGCATGCGCGGCCAGCGCGCGCCTAGTGCAGGCGTTAACTACATTTTGCCACCACCGCTGCGAACACAAATGCGGTCGTGTGGGACGCGATCACGGACGACCACGAAAGTACGCACACATCCAACGTGCACCGACTCAACCCAATACTGCTTGCCGCAACGCTGCGGACAAAAAGCGTCGATGCGAACAAAGATAGCAACGACGCAGCTCTGAAAGCACGCGCACGGCCAGCGCAGCGCGCACAGATTGAAAACGGAACTATCGTTTGCCGCAACCGCTGCGCACGAAACCGCGGTCGCAATCGTCACGTTCATCGATAGCGAATACACTCCGAAGGTGCGCAGCTAACACAGCCGTAGATTAAAGGCAATAAAGCCGTAAACGGCACGAAGCGTGACGGCTTTCCTGTCGTTCGCTTATGGCTATGGAAATGCGGAGCTTCGGCACTTTCAGTTGCAGTTTTCAGTTGGCTTCTAGCGAAGCTTTGGCACGCTCGTTCGCGGCGCTGCGCGCTCGGCACGCTCCAAGGGTCGTCTGAATATCCTATTTTCTTGTGTATAACCCGCCCCTGCATATAACCGGCACCCCCGACTGCCAACTGCGGGAGAAAAGAAAAAGTACTCGCGCATTGACGCAAGGCTGCCATCCTTGCATTACTGTGGAGGCGTGCCGTGAAGCCAACTTGCGCACCAAAATTCTCGTATAACCCGCACCTCGAGTTTAGCGCCAATTTTTTTCTTCTGTATATTTTGATCGTGTTATACATGAGAAAATACGTTCACTCGGTGTGCGGCAAGGTACGTCTGAGTTAGCGAGAGTTCAATGCATGCGCTTGGTGGGACCAAAGGACGAGTCATAATCATCAGATCTTACTGAATTTTGTGGTCTATAGATGAAATTTCGCTACAACAAAATTCCGCGACAACGAATATTTTTTCGCGCATCCCGCCAATTTCGTTGTAGCGGGATTTGACTGTAGTACGTACTTCTATTTGTTACATCTTTTTTTCCTGCTCTAGTACCACATTTTTTTCATTTGCTGGCGGTGCATTTTCTGCCTACTCTTCCCTAACGCCAGTGACGTGCGTCTTTACACGTGCCTGTAATTGCAGGCAGTGGTTGTGGGTGAACTGCTCACTCGTGCAGCCAAGCACCTGCTCACCACCTACCTCCAGGGCGTCGACCCCACCAACATGGCGGCCGCCATCAGCCACTTCCTCAACTGCTTCCTCGCTGCACCCACTGTCAACGTCCAGGCTCCCGTCTCCTCCGACGAGGTGTGCATTCGGTCCTCTCGTAACCCACTGCTTGTTAAGGGTGTTGCAGCTACAGTGCATAGCTGCTGTTAAATTAGGCTTTGTTCTAATGCATGGGCAAATTCAGAATTTTGCCGAGATAGGGTTCAGCTTATAAGAAGTGGCGGGTACAGATTCAAGAATTGAGGCATGGGGTGTTTCAGGGCATTCGCACTTTCCTCTGGATCCACCCGTGTTCTGATGAAATGAGTGGTTTTGCGGCCCTTCGGGCAACATATTCCAAAACATGTTTTCGGGGCCTTAGAAGGGTATCAATACTTGGGCTTGTTGGTTTGCCATTACTCGTTAACTATTGCACACAAAAGACGCAGACAGGAACCTAGAGACGCTCCGTTTGCATCTCTTGCATTCTTACCTACATTTTTTACACGTAATAGTCTATGAGTAAGGGCCTTAAGTGTCCTTGGTATGAAACGAATTCACTTTCTGCAATAGCTGCAGTGAATCTAGCTTCCGGACCTCGGGTTCAGCTCTGTTCGGGGTGCAAGTCTCTAGTTGCTTCATTCATAGGAATCGTTCTTGTCTTTTCCTTTCAGCTCAAGAGCAACCGTAAGAAGGGAAAGAGGAAGGGCCGGCACAATTTGTTCTCTGTACAAGGTATGGGCATCATGCTGTCTTTCGTGTCATCATACATCACTACCCCACTTTATAACGTGATGTAACTTGACCCCACTTCAGTGCTTGCGGGGGGCCTACATGATTCTTTATTTGTAAAAATGATGTGCATTCCATTTAAGAGAGCCTAAGTCATAATGTAGCAAATTTCAAAATTTTACTGAGATATTGTAGCAGCAGTGCAAAAACATCCTCAAGATCAGTGAAGTGACTTTGACATTCAAGGGCTTAAGTTTTGGCATGTAATTCAGAAATGAGTCTTCGAGTTTCATATTGTGATGGGCCTATAATGGCAAAATCGATCCCAATAGAGTGTCTTCATACACCTTAGAGGATAATTCATCGGTCGAAACTGATTTATTGTTTCACTTTGTTGTCCCTTAATAGCATATATTTGACAGCTAATTTGGTATTGTGAAGAGCGCCTGGATAAGATCTGCACCAACTAGCTTGGCATGTATGCTTCGCTATGTGCAGACACCAGTGAGTGGGCAAGCCTGACGCCGCGCTCCCTGTGGGAGCAGCTGCGTGGGGAGCTACGTTCCTACTACGGCTGGGAGCTGCCGTCGACGGCCGCATCCGTAGGTGCCTGCCCAGACGAGTACCTGGAGAGCCTGCGGCTGCACAAGTGCTCCCTGCTGCGCTCCATCTGCCTCAAGACAGGCCTGCAGCTGCTCCATCGAGAGTACACCCTGGAGCACAGGTCGCGGGCCCCGTTCACCGAGGACGACATTCTTCAGGTTGGGGGTGCCAGCCAGTTCATTGACCAGCCAGTCCATTGATGTAGTCAATCAGTATTTATTGTGCAACACATAAAATGCTGGTTGTGTATGAGTACACAATCGAAGGTTTCAAGGTAACAGCTTCAAGAAATAGAAGCGGTTGGAATGGTGATCTCTACTAAGCCTGATGGTGAATCTCTTTCAGTTCAGCAGCTTTGAACTACAGTCTGCAGCTTGTAAGCAGAGACTAAAGCAGAGACAAATTGTCACTAAAGTCTTAGAGATGGCGGAACAATAGACCATAGGATGTGGCTTCGTCGCAGCCATATGCTTCTTTGTGGCAAGGCTTTTCCCATATGCTTGCGCTTTTGTCTTCATCGCGGTGGATCTGTGCCTTCAGGAAATATGCAGGCGTTGTAGAACAGCATTTAAGACAAGTGTAAGTAGTTTTGAGTTGTTAGTGTTTTGGTATGGCCTGGTATATTGCTAGGCGGCATCAGAGGTTTTCTTTTCTGCATCACGGGTCCCACCTACAGCGTCGGCTGTCGTGGCAGTTAGGAAGAAAGAGAAAAAGCGAAAATGAAAGTGTGGCTTTACGGGGAAGCACGATAAGAGTTCTCAACTCCAGTTGGGTGGAAGTTTGGGCTAGTTGGTGTAGCGTTATTAAAGAGCTGGCTGAAGATCTAAATGGACAACGTGCACAAGGGCGGACAGATGACAAGCACTTCACGGCAAACTTTGTTCCGAGGCACAGGTTTCGCGAACAACCTGTAGAATGAAGTGTGTAGAAAAGAAGATGGCATGAATGCCTTGACCACAACAACGTTACTGCAGAGTTTCTGTGGCAGTGTGAGCTGCAACATCTTCGCTCGTTGTGTCCGGTCAAGCACTACTCCAAAGATAGTAATCACACCTGTCGCAGCGTCAGCATTCCGCATGTTGTTCACTGAACCTTGTGCCTCGGACCAAAGTTTGCTGTAAGCGCCTGTTGTTTGCGCGCCCTTGTCCACGTTGTCCATTTAGCGCTTCAACCCCCCTGGTAATAATTCTCAGCTCCAATATGAGAAAAGGTTAGGTAGAAATGTCATTTGACGAAAGCAAGTGTAACTTTGACGTCAAGAGATTGGGATGCTTCACACCCACTTGTCATGCATCTAATCTTCTTCACCCTCCTCCTTTTCCTGTGCAGGTATTCCCGGTGGCCAAGCACGTGCATCCTCGTGCGACGGATGCATACCGCTTCTACCTGACGGGCCAGAGCAAGATCCAGCAGGGTCTGCTGCGCGAGGGCTACGAGCTGGTCAGCGAGGCCCTGAACCTCATGAACAACGTCTATGGTGCCCTGCACCCAGAGATTGCACAGTGTCTGCGCCTGTTGGCACGCCTGTGCTACGTCATGGGAGACCACCTGGAAGTGAGCTGCGTTTACTTTCTCTTGGCATTCTCCTTCTTGCTCGTCATTTGTGCTACCATTTTGCAAAAGGGCTTGCTAAATGTTGAAAAGGTGGCATATCACCTTTGCTGTGGTCAGTGAAATGAGTGTCCTGGTGCAAAAAAGTAGTGTATCTTCCCGTGCTGTAGCCTCAACCTTTATTTTGCATCAGCTAATAAAGGTGTGACGTTTGTTACTACTCAAAGAAATTTTTTAAGTGTACAGCCAAATCTCGTTATAGCAAACCTCAATTTTTTTCAGATTAACGACTTTTTTCCGCATATTTCTTTTCGCGCCTGCCCTATTCAAATCGCGAAAAGAAATGCCCGCGTATTTCTTTTCGCGCCTGCCCTATTCAAATGTGCGATAGCCCTATCGCCATCACCATCGCCTGCACTTGTTTTTCGCGTCGGGTTTCGGCGTTTCGCCGCATTGCCTTTGTTTCGTCGGGCAGCTTTACCTGTGCGCTTGTTACACAGCTGTTTTCTCTCCTTTGGATTGGTGGTTGTACGTTCACGATGAGCTTCGGAAGCAGCACGAAAGGAATGTGGCGACAGTGAAAACGCGACGCGAGTGACCTATGGGATGAAGTCGCCGATGTTTCACCCGTGCGTGCTTCACTAACGTTTGAACACTACGCGCAGTGCGACGACGAAGTATGCACGTCAACTTAGCTGACGACCAATAAGATCCATACCATTTGTCGTGATAAGAAAACGGCGACGAGAGCGAAGACGCCGTGTAAACAGCAAGCGCGAACCAATGCGAAGAATCGGTATCTAACGGGATGCTTCGAAGTGCGTAAGAAGGATGCGCACGCTTTAGTGTTCGTCTTGCAGCAGTCGAGCTGCACCCATCAGGCAAAGATCGTGCTCTTCCTCAAATAAACGTGCACTGGTTCCATAATATTTCGTGTGTTTGTTTTTTCGCGCTTATTAGAGCACAATGCGATCGCGGATGCGCAGGTAGGCGACTGACGTGGTTGCGTTTACGTTTTTGCGCAAATTTTTTAAACTTTCACTACAACAACTTTTCAAAATAACGAATGATTTTCAGTGGTCCCTTGAGATTGGTTGTATCGAGATTTCACTGTATGAAGGCACTGCATGTGTACACACCATTGCTTAGCCATGTGATGCACTGCCACAGTTTAAAAGAATGATTGCAGGTGCGCTATTGTGGCATAGCATGACTGCAGTGGCATTGTAACTGCAGAAGGGATTTTATGTTTGTTCTATTCATTCATTCATTCATTCATTCATTCATTCATTTCGTCAATCAATCAATCACACTAAAGTCCCCTAGTCAGGGCATTGAGAGTGTATGGGGGGGGGGGGGGGTGTTAAGGCATGGCACCTAAGCTTTTTTTCTTTTTCTCCAATGCTTGGGTATTACAGAATAAAAAGCCAGAAGCTAGTAACAAATGCAAACAATGAAATTCGCTCTCTAAAATGGTTTACTGTTTTTTAAGTAAAAAATATCTTGCTGGATAGTTACTGAACGTTAAAATGTTGATGTGATAAGTGAGGAAGTGGACTATCTGAACATAGGCTGCACACATATTTCTGTCTCTCCCAACAGGCCATGGCATACCAGCAGAAGGCAGTGCTCATGAGTGAACGAGTGAATGGCATAGACCATCCCTACACCATCACCGAATACGTAAGTCTGCACCAACATTTGTTCATCTGGTGCCGAGTGTTTTGCACCAAGCGAGCTTTTGCATGTCCAACACTTCATTTGCATGAAGACACCACTTAGGTGCCTACAGTGCCTAAAGCAGTAGGCATATAGTCAGTGCACACATTGCTATGTGAAGGGGTGCGAGGTAAAAAGTTACTTGCCTATCTTACGTGTTATCGCAACTTTGTTATCAAAAGTTATGGTCTTCGAGATTAAAGGCAACACGACAATGTGACAGTGGCTACGTGGACTTAAGTTGTCTGTCGCCCGCCTACAGCTATTCTCTCTATGCTAAAAGCATATCAGTGGAAAGAGGTTCTCCTGCACTCTTGAAAACTGTTGGGATTTCTCACGATCAGGAAGTTTTAAAAACCCTGCTGTATAGTTTCTGTAGAGTTTCTTACTCGGCGTCAGAATAACTTCGTTCGGTCAAATAGTTTTTAAAAGCGTATACTTGTCATGCCCTTGTAGTGCCATGAAAGGTTTTGGATTTGAATGGAGAGACTGCGAGAGGGCAAAGCTCTGTCTTGGTTGTGAAGAGAGATATTTGTTTTTGCAGACCCACCTCGCTCTCTACTGCTTTGCAAACTCGCAAGTGACGACAACATTGAAGCTGCTCTACCGAGCGAGGTACCTTATGCTGCTAGCATGTGGGGAGAACCATCCGGAGATGCCCGTGCTCGATGTAAGTGTACTTTTTTTTTTTTTTTCAAGGTACCCATGCGCTTAACTAACTGAAGAGCGACATTTGTGGAAAACCTTGTTGTGTAGACACTAGGCTAGTGCTAATATTTGAATGAATATTAACATATTCGAATTCACTTCGATTCTAACTTAAATTAGAATCGTAGAACCTCGTCGATACGTTTTCGAAAAAAAACACGGAAAATAAACGTGCTAGTGCAAAAGACATTTCTCAAAAAAAAAACAAGGGACTCTTCGATTTTCAAACTTCTGGCAGCCAGAGGTCAGCCAGCTAGTTCCGGTCCTCACAGGAAACAATGTCGTGGTCATGTGTGTTGAAATCCCGAGACAACCCGAATATTGCAAAATCGAACGCTGGGACAACCAACGTAAATGTAAAGAAACTCTACCGCAGTGGCAGCAAACAAAACTTCTGCATTGCCACTTAAAAATCGGGGCTAGGTTTGCCAAAGAGCGGAAGTGATATTTTTGATCATACGCATTTGGGATACGTTCGCCAGATCACGTGCGACTCTCCCCGTCCCTGCCACCTCGCTAACCTTTTAACAAGCTTAACTCCACGCAGTGTACGTAACAATCGTGGCACGACACGACATGCGAAACCTCACAAAAGTGGTAAGCTTCCGCGAAAGCGAAAGCTGCTCGTGGCTATCATGTACTACGTCGCACACGCGCACTAATCGGTTTGCGTTGTGTCATAGCTTGAGAAATGTGGCAGTATATTCGCCATCACTCGCAATCGCACCATCTCGTGCGGTGGAACAGGCTTTAAAAGATAACGGCAGGCGTAATGGCAACCGAAGGTGAAGCCCCAAGCATCCGCATTGCGATCTGTCGAGTCCTCACAAAGATGGCGGCAAGGCCGCGACGTCTATTTTGGCGTGTAGCCAGAAACGTGCCAGATGCCGTCCAGAACAAATATGTCCAGGCGCCTGGAAGTGCATCGCGCAATGGGTGGAGCAACCCGAAAACGAATGCGCTCCAGGAGAAAAGTGCACAATGGCGGCATGTTGTGGAGCAGCGGCATGTGCGTTTCCGTAGGTCTCGTACCGAATCGTGTTGGACTGGAGGAGCGACAGCCTCCATTTTTGTGCGGCCTCAGTAGCTCCGCAGTGTTCCCCTGGCCGTTGTTTTAGCCATGGGGTTCAGAAGTGTGTGGAACGAGTATGCGTCTATGTACCGTGTTACGGATGAAGGATTTGCAATGCTCAGCGAAATCGACCCAAGTGCTACAAGAAAGAGATTTTTTTTAAAGCAGTTTGAAGATTTTGACAGCCAGCGTCGCCACCTGCCTTCGGGTCAGTGTGTGGTTGACAGAGAGTGGCAATCGATCAATTTCGGAGAGGACACGGAGGGAACAATCAAGTGATTCGGAGAAGACGTGAAGGGGACAATTGAGCAAAGCAGCGCGGAGGGGGGAAGTAGGCACTGCGGAGAAGCCACCGTCACAGCGCGGCGGCTGTCTGCCACTTAGCGCATCACAAGTACACGGGAGGGCCCCTTTTGCACACCTGAATGAGAGTTTCTGGCTGCAGAATGTATCATACGACCACAGTTTCTTGTGGTGTTGAATGTAGCTGCCGAGTAATCGTATTTCCCAGGAATGCATTAACCAAAACGTATTACACACTGCTCTATGGGGGTTTTTAGTTTTCGCGATTGGGAGCGCAGGAGCCAGGAAATCGTATTCAGCGGGTACGTATCAATGAGGTTCTACTGTATTCTAAATGAATGAATAGATGTACAGTCGACGTCGAATTTCTCGGACCACCAAGGGACTGCGAAAACGTCCAGAAAATCGGGCAGTCCGGAAAACGAATGCATGCGAAAACGCACCTTTTTTATAGGTATTTTTCTCTGACAGAAAGGGTCATGGCCGGAGTACTAGATTACCATTGCAATTCAGTGAATGCGTCATTTAGGTGGCTCTGAGAAGCGCCGTTTATAACAAAAAATATCTGATACAGCTGGCGCTACCTCATTAGTCAACACTTTGGCGCAAAAAAGTAGCTTATTTTCTTTTGCACAGCATTCCGCTTGCCCGCGATGATTTCTGCCTCAATTTCAGCTAACGTCATGTTGTCGCTGTACACCGATGACAGTGTCATCAGCGCTCGCGCACACTCCGAGCTTGCCGGCTGTGTAGGCGCTGCCTCTTCGTTCTCGGTGTCGGAGTCGTCGAAATCTTCCACAACTTGACGAGTGATTTCGTCATCGCTCAATTCCGCATAAAGCTTGAGGTCTTTTGTCAGCATCGGCGATTCCGCACAGAGCTTGAGGTCTTTTGTCAGCATCGGCGAAGCAGTCAGCGCCATCGCTCTCAACGGCGAATCGCTTGATGAAAGGCGCAGCATCAAACAGTGGTGAATGCTGAAGATCGTGAAACGTGAACGCTGAAGATAGCGTGCAGCAGCACACGAGCACACGATTTACAGTTGAGCTGACCAAACAATGAACACGTTTGGCTAAGCTACGGCTGGCAACGGATTGGCATGCGCTAGATTGCGGCAATTGCAGTTTCGAGGGTATGGTAGCCGCGGCGCGGTGCCAAAATGGTGGCATTGATAGTGACTTCGGGTCAGTGGTTAGCGGTAAAATGTCCGGAAAATCGGATGGCGAAGGCTATAAGCGTCCGGAATTTCGCACTTTTTAATACATTGACTCTATGGGGATCATGACGGTGCCGCAGATGAGTCCAGGAAATCGGACATGTCCGGAAATTTCGGGCGTAAATCGGACGTCGACTATATATTAGTAAGCATGTTACCCCCTTGTAAATGTGGTTTCACTGCAGTGGAGGGGCACTATATCGTGAATACACCTTTTCAGGGAAAATCTGCACTGCTGCGAAGCCCCACTTCAAAGTTAAATGAACATATTGCCCTCACATCGATTCTTCCTTTTTTTAAGTTTAAACTAGGCTGGTGCGAATATTCGAACAAATAGTGCCGTATTCGAATTCGCTTCGATTCGAATTTAAATTATTGAAAATTTCGAAGTATTCGAAACGAACTAATAGATGCATTTTAATCCGCATGTAACCCCCTGTAAAGGTAGTTTCACTGCAGTGGAGAGGTGCTAAGCGGCGAAAGCACCTTTCCAGGTGTATTGCAGTACACTCAAACCTCATTATAACAAAGTTGCATCTTACACGAAAATAAGTTCGTTATATCCGAAAATTCGTTATAAACGTATATTCATAGCACTGTATTCATTACAAGACTGTTCTTCATTAACTTCGTTATAACCGGTATTTCGTTATATCCGGGTTCGTTATATCGAGGTTTGAGTGTACGCATGTAACCCTCTGTAAAGGTGGTTTCACTGCAGTGGAGGGATGCTAAAGCGCTGAACGCACGGTGCGGATTCGGCATCCCGATCCGACGTGCGGCGCCGACACGGCGTACGACGATTCACGACACATGGGGCGAACGAGCAATCAGCGCGCAGGCTCCGCCCGCATACGGCACCTCAGCTTGCACGCTCGGAAAACATCGTATCCTCTTCATTAAGTACAAAACAAGCAACTTCACACATCGATGCTTCGTTCTTCAAGAACATTACCAACAAAGCTAAGCCTTCGCTAGCTACAATCATCGCAACAGCCCATATTCACTCACGACTACGAGCGTAGGCCTAGCTAGGCGGACGCTCTCGGTAGCGCCGCTCGAGTTCAAGCGCGAGCCGATTGTCGAGCGCTTATTTTTGCCAACCCGATAAAAGCTTGTGCTCTTATATGACGCGTTTACACGCGCAATTGGTGTTATCGACGGCCTCGATGTGAAGAGCAAGGGTGGGAACGAAGCAAGCCGGTTCGCCGAGACGGCCGGTGTCAATGTTTACCTTTGAAACGGCCTTCCATCACGGCTCACTATCTCGTTGGTGGTTCGGAAACGGACGTCGCCTTGAAGAAATGGCACACTGCAAGCATTACTTTATTCAATCATGAGGTATTTCACGTCAGAAACAGTTTATCCAATGTTTTTCATGCCACCGACAATGGCGATATCCACAAATACCAGGACGATCTGAGCCATCGCAGCGGCGGAGCGAACCAGCGGCACAGGTTGGCACGGGCGCCACCAGTGGCGCCGCTTGTCGAGCTCCCGCTCTGCCATTGGCTGCGGCCGCCAGACCGGAGCGGTAGCCGCGCGGCAACATTCAGCAAGTTGGATGCCCGCACGGCGTGCGAATCGGCGCCGCATGCTGTTGGAACCTGTTGGACGTCTGTCGGATGCAGCTGTTGGCACGAACAGCCGTACGGCAAATCGCATCCGATTCCGCACCATGTGTCCAGCACTTAAGCCGTGAAAACACGTATCAAAGGGAAATCCGCACTGCCACGAAGCCCCACTTCATGGTTAAATGAAGAGATTACCCTCACATAGATTCATTTTTTTAAGTTTAAAAGCTTGTTTTACCGGCTTATATGCTCTAGGTATAGTAAATTTTAAAATGTAACATATTTTACAGGTTATCACTGGCATTCTACCAAAAGTCAAATCCTGCTACTATTCAAAGTTGTCTCCACTTCCCTTGAAGCAGTGGCCTATTGAATAGGCTACAGCACCCCCACCTTTTTTTTTTTATTCGCGTCTATTCTCCTGTTCGCTTTCCTTTTCCATCTTTCTTTTCCCTTTCCCCTCCCCTTAGTGCAGGGTAGCAAACCGGATGCCTCACTTCTGAATGACCTTTCTGTCTTTCTCTCTTTTTATTCTCTCTCTCTCTTGAAGCAAGAAAATGGCATTTGCACAGACCTTGTCACAATTTTTTTTTTTTATATTGTGCAGGTTAGTTAGGTCATGACAAATATGCCCATTTTTCTTTATAATATGTGATATATACTATTCGAATTCGATTCGAAATTATTCGACCAAAATAACTATTCGCTTCGAGCCTAAAATTCACTATTCGCACAAGCCTAGTTTAAACGCTTGTTATGCCATCTGATATGCTGTGAGTATTGTAAATTTAAAATGTAACTTATTTTGCAGGTAATCACTTGCATTCTACTCAGTCAAATCCTGCTACAATTCAAAGTTGCTTCCACTTCCTTTGAGCCAAAAAGAATAATATTTGTACATGCCTTGTTTCAATTTAAAAAAAAATATTGTGCATGTTAGTTGGGTCATGACAATTATGCTCATTTTTCTTTATGATATGTGATAGTGTATACAATTTGAGTCCGATTCGAAATTATTCGAACGAAATCACTACTTGCTGAAAACCTAAAATGTACTATTCGCACAAGCCTAGTTGTTACTATGGCAAGTAATGCAGCTGATGACTTTAGGATTGCACCTTTGTTGCAAGGTAGCAAACCAGATCTTTCAATTGTGGTTAACCTCCCTGCCTTTCTATCTTTTGTATTGTCTTCTTATTTTTTATTGACCTGACAGTTGAAGAATTTGCATTTTCACGAGCTTGAAATTTCGGCACTCTCTCCGCCCCCCATCTGTGTTATTGTTATGTGGAATGCATGCAAAATTCATTTCGAAAACTTTGTGTCGAAATGTTGTGCAATGCAGCTGTAGCTTTGCAATGAGCTCAGTGTGCCGAGCAAATTTTACTCATCGAAGACCAACTGCCGAGAGGGTGATTTACTGATGTGATGTCATGTGTCAAACTGTCTCCAGCATTCTTCGGTTAAAGGTGAGCACATAGCTAACAATTGCAGATTGCCTCGACAAATTAATCGGTGGAAAGTCTGGAAACAGTTTTACACTTTCTCTAAATGCAGTCGAATGCGTCACATGAATAATTCATCAAGGTGTACAAAGGTGCTGCTATTGAATTATATAACCGTCACTTTGAAGCTTAGTTTGACACAAGTCTTTCTTTTTTCTTTTTCTGTTTGCAGAGCAATATAGGCCTGATTCTGCACGCTGTTGGCGAGTACGACTTGTCACTAAGGTTCCTCGAGAATGCCCTCAAGCTCAACATCGCGTAAGTGGCACGCTTGCTTCCGTACCTTGCATGGCATATATAGTCATTGGTTGTCTTGAGCCCCCCATTTTAAGAATATGTGAAGAACTCAAGCTGGCGTAGACTGAGGCATAAAGCAGAAAGTTTGAGTCTGGTGGCTCTGAGGCACAAATCTGTCATTCGCGTGACTATTATTTGTTCTTGTCTTCCCCACTGGAAATTCCTCGAAGTGAGCTCGCTCAATCGTTGCACTACTCCCGGCGACAGTGGCCACATTTGAGTGGGGGCAAAATGCAAAAATGTCCGCGTACGTAAACTTGAGTGGATGTCAAAAGAGCCCCAGGCTGTCAAAACAAGCTGTAGTCCTCCGCTACAGCATGCCTCGTAATCTTGGCGTGTAAAACCGCACAGTCCTTGAGTAGTCGTGCGTCTTGTGCGTGTGCAGGTTTTACGGGAGCCGCAGCCTGAAGGTGGCGGTCAGCTACCACTTGGTGGCTCGTGCTCAGTCTTGCCTGGGCGACTTCCGAGGGGCCCTGCAGAATGAAAAGGAGACGTATGCCATCTACAAGACCCAGGTGTGTGTGCACTGTTAAAAGTGTTTCTTACGAGGTCATCGCTGCCTTGTTCCGTGGGCATGGGTCACAGATCAAAGCAACGACATTACGAGTTCAGCATGCTGACATGAGGTCACCATGCTCAACTCGTAGTGTTGTTGCCTGCCTCGCTGTTGGCTTGTGTGAAAAATTTGTAAAGGGAAATATTAATGGTAAATAAATTACTGACATTTACGAGACTCCATAATGAGAAAATTGAGCACAGGCTCTATGAGTGGTTTCCGGGTTGCCAGACATTATGCATCCCAACAGCATGAATTGTGTGCATTTCCACATAGGTAATTACGCACTCGTGAAATTACCAAGCCCTATAATTCAAATGGTTGTCGTTCAATCTTTGAATGTTTCTTTATCCATTTTGAACACCATACAGTGACAGTGAGAAGCAAAAGGCAAACATGATGCGCCAATGTGTGTTAGTGCCATTAGTAAATTTTGATGAAGAACGCGAGCTTGGGCATGTTGGTATTCCATCTTAACACCTATAGTGCACAGAAAGCACAGGAACAGCACTGCGTCCACGTCGTACCTCTGTGTTCCCGTCCTTTCTGTGTGCTATAGGTGTTAAGATGTCTTGATTAAAGGTTTCAGCACGCTCTCTAGTTCCATCCAAGAAAAAAAATTTGACTGGGAAGCACGGAGGGCAAGGGTGTCTGATGGCATCGAACGAAACCAGAATGCCACGCCACATGACTGGCTTGGGTTAGGAGGAGCGCCTCTAGGAGGAGCACCTCGTGTGATGTGTCATTCCTCCTCACCCTTTCATTTTCCACTCTGCTCATTTACTTGCTTGCAGAGAGGCACGATTCTCAACATAAGAATGGGCGCTTAAGAGCTGTGCTCTAACGAGCGGCAACCATTATGAATGACGAAATGACACTAGCCAATGGGGAAAGGAATGGGGGTGAGGCAATTAAAGATTGGCTAGCGTCCGCATGTTCACTAAGCATGTGCAAGCATGCTTAAAGGGGCCCTGCAACACTTTATCAAGTAATCATGGAATGGCCTCATTGAAAAAGCATATTGCTTCACAGATCAACTGCTGCACAATATTCTAGAATCTGTCAAGTACGAGCGGAGTTGCAGGGATTTGCTGCACGTTTCAAGAGCTCTCTCTCTCTCCTCTCGTGCCAGTGAGCGCGCTGAAAGCTACGCAGGGAAGGGGACGACAAGGGGGCAAGGTGATGCATCCCTTCATCAGTGCACGTCATGGCCTTGAGCACTTTCTTTTCATTTTTTTTTCTTCGAATGCGCAATTTACTTTCAGTGTGATTGCGAGTGCACGCGCGGGCCTGTGGCGGCATCTTACGGCGGCCATGGTAACCACGGAGCTGAAATCGCGATGCTGAAATCAGCCAATGGCCGTGGACTTGGGGTATATGGCGCAGTGATTTGGGTATATGGTTGGATATGTGGCATAATTTGTAGAGAGAAGAGGGAGTAATTTCGAGCTGACTTTGAGAATTAATTGCAACTTCCAGGCTGCATGCTATGCTACATAATTTGGCTCGCGTGTTCTCGGCAGCCTCGACTACCGATCGGCAGCATTTTCTGACCATGCTGAAAAATTGTTCCAGGCGCCTTTAAACCTCAATTTAATCAAAGTAAAAGTTTCCACTCTACCTCGTTGCTCATAAACCTATACATTACTCTGAAAACTAATTGTGTTGCATGGGCCACACCTGCAGAAGTGTGACGACTGTGGATATGAGCTTGTGTAGTATTTTGAAGAAATAAAGTTGAAAAATTGTTTGTGCATGGGCCACAGCACATCTTTTTCCAAGCACCATCAGGCTATTTAAAAAAGTAAGATGGTCCTCAAGAAATAAGTTTGTTTCAAAGTGTAACTGTGTCCAGGTTTAGAAGCCATGCACTTGCCAAGAGATGCGTATCGTGATTCTCGCAGCTCGGTGAGGAGCACGACAAGACTCGCGAGAGCTCAGAGTGCCTCCGCCACCTGACGCAGCAGGCGGTGGTGCTCCAGAAGAAGATCAACGACATCTACAAGAAGAACACCACGGCTGCTCTGCCTCCCATTCAGGTGCGTTTGCCTGTCAACTTCTTTGTAGCCACGGGGCAAGAACTATTCAAAACTCCAAACTGTGCTCGCCTATGCATGCCAAAAAAGTCGTGATGTTGATACTGGGGAAGTGTACAATGCATGTCTGTGAAAACTTGCAACACTTGGGATGATATCACAATTTTTGTCCATCACGTCGATAGAAGTGCATGTAAACTATGGGAGCTCACTGGACATGCCATCTGTTGCACTGGGACTGAACATTTCCTCCTCACCCAGCTATGAATTTATTTCACTGCCCGTGTTGCCGTCATGGTTTGATATATTTGTCTCCCAAATAATTTTCTTTTCTTCGTGTTTGTGGCACGGTACGATAGCATATGATTGATGCATTTGCAGTAGGTTCAACATGGCTCATTCCCAGTAGAAAATCTCCATTGGAAATGGAACTTTGCTAATTGACCTCTTAAAATTTTGGTGTAGGTTGAAAAGATTTCATGGTCGTGTAATAATTATTACACATCGTTCAAAACAAGTTCTGGTGCGCTACACTTCTGACTATGCATTGTATTTGAAGGCATTGTTGACAGTGCAGTTTTTCAATCATAGGTCTCAGTGAGAGTCAAAAGAATCTTTGGAGATGATTGTTAGGGAAAACAGCCGTTAGTGGCAACATGCAACAGTGCTTTCTCTCCCTCATGCCTGCTTTGTGGTTCATTGTGCTAATTCCCTTCGGCGCTACTCCCTCTTTTCTCGTGCTCAGATCCAAGCACCGTCCCAGAGCAACGTCCTCGAGATGCTCAACATAATCAACGGCATTCTTTTTGTACAGATCAGGTGAGGACCATGTGGTTTTGCCTAGAACATTGACAATGTGTGGCATTTAATGTCTCTAAGAGTGCCATCAGCATTCTATCTTTTTTGCAACATTGCACGATGGGTACCATGGTGAAGATATTTTCAGCGCACCAAGAGTAGCAACCATTTACTGACCCTGCCAACTCCAAAATCTAATTTCTGAAGTGCTCAGGTTTTGAATACCTTCAATGGGAGTGTGAGAGTAGTTCATAAAGGCAATTACTGATTGATAATTACACTGATTAATACTGAAATGAAGTTATATTTCATTGCTGTTACGAAATAGGTTCGGGGAGCAGGCCCACTGTGTGGCGTCGGAGACGCTGGCTAGGGCAGCAAGGAAGTGGACTTAACTGGCACGGCTCACAAACATATATTGTAACACAAAAAGGCACAAACACAAATGCAAAGCACAGCGAGAGAATGAATACGCGAATCGTCTTTAGGATCTAATCAGTTCAAGCAAAGGACGCTCTCACGCCTTTGGGGATCGACGAAGCAGCTGCGGCGGCGTCGATGCTGTCGGAAGAGAAGGGCCAGGCGCGCTGTCACGGTTCTGCATCCGCTGGGCGCCGGGGCAGAAGCGTGTCGTTGCGAGGTCCCTCGGGCGTTGACGCCCGACCAGGTGCCTCCGATAGTGTTGGCCTCCCAAACGTTGACGTCCAGCCAGGCCAACGCATCTTCTTCGCTCCAGCTCCTGGCACCGTCTGCCTGAACAACGTGGCCTGTTCTTTTTTCTTCTTTTTCGCGCGCCACGTGGGCACGTGCAGGGACGTATTCATCAAGATGGGCGAACCACTCTTATTCCAGTGCGCGTGCTTGCGCGTTTTTGCCGCCGCTTCGTCATCTTCTCAACTAATTAGCTGCATTTTGCATAGAAATCTTTTGATATGCTGTGCAATTGTTAATAGTTGCCATATAAAAAAAATATTCCTACCCTTGTGAAGCTTATGTTTCCTAGTATCTAGCTATGAGCTTAAAGCAAGGTTTCGATGAGCAGCTTTTGCTCCATTGTTCCCGGAAACAATGCTAATTAATTTTGATTAACTTCAGAACTAATTGGCATATCTTAAAAATAATTGCATATTTGGAATCAGTGACGAAAACTAAAGAAGTATACGCAGTTTCATTAAATCTGGTAAAGGAAATCTTGACGACTTTTAAAAACCGACTTCCCCCTTAAATCGAACACGTTTTCCTGGTCCCTTCAGGTTCTGTGTAACGGGAGTCTGCTGTATAGGTGTGATTGGTAGTGATACCTGTTTCATCTTTCTTTGAAATTTGAGCTGCAAACCCTTTCTGTCTTTTTGAATAGTAGTAGTAACTCCTGTTGTTGTATAGAGTTATGTAGGTGATCTATCCATTCATGCGGAAAGTCGCTTGCACTGCAGATGTGCTACGCAGGCTTAGTATCGCATTTCAAGCTAGACCAAGGCCTTTGTTATGTTGTTCTTACACACAAGCAGTTTTCATTGTTTGTGAACTGCAGTACAGTCTAACCTCAATCAAACATGGACATCAAACTGTTTAATAAAATGAAGTAAATAAAAAATTCTCAATTTTCTTTTTCCACACTAATCTGTCAGTGTAAATGTATCCTCAACGTATGAATATCATTTTATATGTGTGCACATATTATGAGAAGTATTGGGCATGATTAAGTGCCTATTTCTGTGTCTATTGTAAATGTTTGTTTTTGCTATGTGCAGCAGTGCATCGCTTTCACATTAACATTGGTATTATATGTAATATTTGATGGGGGAGGGGGCATGTAATGGATATGGATATGAACCAGCATGTCAAGGATATCATATATAAGAAGTGAATTTTGGCATCATGTGCAGCTTTGCAGTAGCTAGATTCAGCTGTATTTCGTACCTGTCCCTGTCACGTGCAGTGATAAATCTTTTATCCCGAATTTCAGCCTGGCTTGGGAAGTTGCACCCGTTATTTTTTTGTTTCTCATTAGTGAAACTTTTTTTTTTTACTTCCCACCTCCTTCGTCTTCCTGGAACAGTCCGCAGGACATTGAGAACTTCAAGGCCGAGTTGGAACGCCGTCAGCAGCTGGCTTTAGCCGAGAAGTCCACCGCTTCCTCCTCCGAGGAAGGGAGCCGCCACCAAGGAGCCGTCGGACTCTTGTTGTAACGGTGGTGCCGCAGCACAATCCAGTAGTGCAGTGACAAACGGCAGTCCCGTCGACACGACGACGACGACAGAGACGTCTTCCTCCGCAGATGCCGTTGCAGCCGAGGAGCCGAGCCGGTGAGGACGATGGCATCAGTCTCCATCGCCGACGACGTCGTTGCAGAGGCGTGCATCCCCCTTCCATCAAATGGGTCGCATGGGAGGGTCGTGAAACGAGACCGGCACCCACAGGAATCTGCCGGATGGACTCTTTAAATCCGTGCCCCATGGCGTCATCTATTTTGCCCCCCCCCCCCCCCTCTCCCTCCTCCAGCCCTTTCCTTCTTTTTTTTTTGTTTCCTACAAAAGTAGCATTGTAAATTTCCCCTTCATTCTTTGTGTGCCTTGATTTTTTTTTTTATTATTATTTTTATTATTATTATTATTAGATGGCAAGTGCACGAAATCGAGTGATTTCTTCCTGGTTTTGGAGGGAGAGTTACACATTTTTTTCTTTGGCTTACCGTCTTCTTTTTTTTTCTTTTCTTTTTCGTGGACAAGTGTGCTGTGCATATATGTCTCTCTTCTGGCTCAACGACGTCCTTTCTCGGCAAAGTTGCACTTACTTCGATAGAGTACTGTCTTTTTTTTTTCTTACCCACAGACTCCAAGAGTCGCAACTCCTTTAACGCTCGGCACCAACCGCGTCAACGACAGAGCATAGCCGAATGGTTTTCAAAGACTGAGCAGTTGCACTCGGGATCTGTCCTCTGAGAGCAGCCTGCGCCGCATTTTTATATTTTTGTTTTAACATGCATTGAAGAGATCAAAGCAGTGCTAGGAGCATGTTGTAGGAGTTGTTGCCTCTGGCAATAGTGTGCAAATATTGCTAAGCGAGGGACAGTAGAGTGATGATGAACTGTAGCAAACAGTTGGTCGCGGCTGCTAGAAGCTCACGTCCTTTCGAGCACGCATCTCAAGCAAGTCATGCTGTTCAGTCAGCGAGCCTTCATATCTGCCATTGCAAAGCTGCCGTTCAGAAGTTTTCATTGCCTCGCCACAGCTATGCTACTCGGGATGATGATCAAGTCAGAAGGCAACCAAGTGGACACGATGAATATTGCCCGATATTTCGCTTCTTTTTTGTGTGGAGGTGTATGTCTTTTTTGTTCTTTTTTTTTAACGCATGAAGGCTTTATTGGCCTTATGAGCATTTCGCCTTCACATTGTTTCTGCCTGCTTCTGTCATGTTGTACACTGTATCTGGTTGCCAGCAAACAGCATGATTTATTTTGTGAGCTGCAAGTTTTTAAGCTCGTGCAGTCACCTCCAGTTTGTGGTATAGTGAACGAACTTATTAGGGCGCTCTGTATAGCATGCCCGTTTGCATGAGTGTGGAGGGCCGGTGCAATCTGCGGGATTTAGTTTTCGCGTAGTTAAAGACTGTTGTCGTTTTCTAGACCGGCACCTGTCACCCTGTGATTTCCAAGTTGAAGCAGCATAATAAGATGACTACAACTGTTTACACGCCATCGCTCAATCTTGTATTCTGTTAAAAAGCTGTCTTTCGTCATTATTAAATGAGAATTGTTGGTAACGGGTATTGTTTATCAAGCTAAGCCACCTTTACGCTTGCTCTCTTTATTATTTTTATAGCTTATCTTTAGTTTCTTTTGCTCGGCTGAACTGTGTGCTTGAGACACCAAGCGAACGCAGGAGTGCATATTTAGCGTTTACTGGTTTAACTGTTGGAGACCTCTGTCATTTCGTTAGGGTTATAAACTTCTAAAATTGAATGGATACTGTTGGAGGTTGTGCATGCTTGTATGTGTTAATAATGCCTGTATATATAACCATTGAAAAGCAACCCAGTCGACATCTTGCGCGAGATCTTGTTAGCTTCTCTATGTAATTCTTTTGTGTGACATTGTGGACAATACTGCAGTCTTCTATTGCGCTGCTTTTTTTCAGCTGTAATGACCGAGAAGTCACCTTGTTGCAGCTGCTAACAGAGTGCGCTTCGCTGTTCTCCTGGGTGTGGAATTGTGAGGCATAGCCATGTACCAGTGTTGTTCTTTTGTCGAGAATTGTCATGATAAATTTTTTTATTGCTTTTCTGAATTGGCAGGTAGAAAAGAGTGCTACTGGTCTAACTGCCTGTGAGTCACTATGCAAAACTCCTCGACAGATTGTGAATTTCTTGAGAAAGAGGGAAAGGAATGTTCATGCTGTTGTTTGGCACTTATGTCACTTTACGGAACAGTGAGAGTAGTAAAGTCCTTGGATTAGTAAAGTTCCTGCAGAGTTGCATTTCACACAGTTTCTTGCACTTTGCGAGAATTGACGAGAATGCTAGTTCGGTGCTTGGCACAAAGGCACGCCTGCTGTAAGGCAAATCTGCATCTGACACTTTGCGGTGTTGTTTCAGTTTGAAATCGTATCAAGGTGAAGTAGTGCCGTTGCCCCCATTCCTAACCAAAAGCCCTGTTGCTACTTATGTTGGCCTGCAAGTCTGCCGTAACTGTCCAAAGGACAGTCTTTTTCTGTTATGGTAATTCCGCTTCAAGGATTTTCATAACTCTAAAGCTGTGTTGATAGCTGGCAAGGCAAGCAGAAAACACCGTGCTGCATTGAACTGGGGTTTCAAAATTGCTTTAATAATGTCTCTGTGCTCGCAGCAGTAGACAAAGATTAAAAGATGCATTGCACCAGCACAAACTGCATGAAATGTCTGCTGCACCGGGTTTTTTTCCCGGGCATTGTGTGGTGAAGTGCAAGGTATGTCGTTGCCCTCACAGACTGATGTCTAGCTGGTTCTTCATAGTTTTTCTGGTTGTTACAGGCACTTAATAAGCACAGAACAGGGGGCAGTTCAGAACAGCAGGAAGCGCTGTTCAAGGCCATTCTTGCACATCTGCAGATGGAGCCTCATAACAGCACATGTTGCTGTGTGCCGAAAGGATCCAGTGTTCGTGGAACCAAGTTTCAGTGCCTTTAAAGTGTTAATGTGCAGATTTTATCTGATGCCGACTATTGTGGGGCCCATATGTGTTTGTATGTGCACGTAGCACCCCCCCTGAGGCTTGCTAGTCGCTGGTGCGAAGCAGTTTTCCCGGAGGTGGCAGCTTCTGTCTAAAGCTTGCTAGGGCTGTGGCCGAGGACCTTAATATGAGTATTTCTCTTGCTGCCCTTCATGAATTTGTGCCGACTGTCGGCCAAACGAGAACAAACTTCCTCTGCGGCATTTCCCTTCTGGAAGGTGAAGAAATGTCGAAAAATGCTTAACCAGTCTACAGGGCAGCT
>JALIZH010013962.1:0-45867 GCA_030522465.1 Rhipicephalus appendiculatus | reverse complement strand
GGCAGAACCATGGCTGTGGGAGAACCTTTCAAAGCATGGTACGGCATGAACGTGAACATTGCACGTAGAGCAAACAATCTTCAACTGTTTGTCATTTTGTTCACGTAAACGACACCAGCAACGTTTGAAGGTTCATGGTCCGCTAGGAAAATGTAGTACAGGTGAAAGCGGCACTTGGTCTGGTACACCTAAACTTTTTTCGGTCACCTTGGAAGGCCTTCAGGGCGCGTTCATGGCTGCCTTTTATTTTCAACTGTATCCGTTAAAGAGTTGTCCGAGGAGCCAACGCCTTGCATTGCAGTCGTATGGTCAATGTGTGTTGCATTACCATTCGAGCGAGCGATTATGCACAATGGTTCGTCCTCGTCATCATCTTCCTCGCTGTCACAAAAGTTTTTGTACATCATCATGTAAAGAAAAGTACAAATCCAGGGCTTCTTCAACTGTTGAGCGCGTTTTCTTTTAGAGAAAGAGAAAATCGCACCCTGTGGATTGGCATCGCGGAAGGCCCGTAGGGAAGTATATTCCTACTGCACAATTACAATTCAAATGTCAATAACTTTAGTTCCTCGTTAAATTACGATCTAAAAGTAGACCAGGAATTAGCCCTACACGTGAGGCATGCAGTAAATGCATTTACTGACCTTCCTCACTGCGGCAAATACATTCATCCACGAATTATCGCAGCTGGTCAAAAACCCGCGCGACGAACTCCCGCTCAGAGAGAACAGTGCCGGTGGCGCCAACAGAAACTGAGGCACCTCGCTGCTTGCGTTTGAGTCGCTCACATTTTTTCCTAGTTGATTCTCAAGCGTCACTTCAGATGTAGCAACCGTCTCAGGGCGGAGGAATTGGGAGTATTGGACATAGAGGCGTTTAAACTTGGTGGGAAATATGTTCCCTACGGGCATTTAAGGATTAAACACCTGACATCTACATTACTGCAGTTGCCTTGGAGGACGTCATTCGTGCCCACCCGATCCTCTCCAGAGAAGTCGGTACGTAAGGTGCACTTTGTTTTATCGGAATTATGTGCACCGTGCGGCGATGAAAGAGTGGAATGGAAATCACCCAGTGCGCGTGAAGGTCATCAAAGACTGAAAACAAATATTCCTTGTAGCCAATTCAACTCTAGAAAGTCTCTATGATCGCTATCGCAATAAACATTATGACGATCGCACAAAAACTAACACATCAAAATGACTCATTCTATTTTTGCTACGCTACCGTCTTTGAGAACGCGAATGAAGGGGCCTTGGGGATAGCGCGCAGTAAACCAGTTTACGCCCTTAAGGGGGGTTTGGCCGTGTCTCCAGCTAACACTCTTACACCTTCGGAAAAGGCTGTTTTCGCGGATCAACGCACCCATACAATGGAGTGTTGCCCATGGCCTAACACCATTATCATGGGGCGTTACCAATGGCCTAAACACCCTTCACTGAAAAACCGTTTATAATAAAGTCTACCAGTCAATGAATGCAGTTACAGATAACATCAGCATAGAAGGTACGCGTACGCGCCCGGCCATACACAACACGTAGCATATGGTAAAATACAAGAGCTCTCCATGAGCAATATGAAAGGAGCAACCGGTCGCGTCAGGCAATACTCACTCACAAATATGCCCAAGGCTTCTGCTGTTGAAATTTTGCAGTGACCCTCGACCCAGCCTGTAAGGTGCCGCCGATGTCCGGTCCGTGCCTCGATGACATCCCCCCGCTACTTCTTCAGGCCGATGACTAACACTTGCGAGAAGTTCTCCTTCGGAGGGTGCCTACCAAACGCCAACAACTTCGAAACGCGCGAGCAGTGCGAGGCCAAGTGTCTTGGTGAGTGCTTTCAGTCCATCGTTCCACAAGGATCGCATACTTGAAAACAGCTAGTGCAAAATTTTTCAGAACGGCCGCTTATGCTGAGCGCTGGAAGATACCAGTAGCTGGCAACTCCCCAAGTCTGCTGACCCACACGTCGCGAGATCAAATCCCGGCCGCGGCGGCCGCCGCATTTTCGATGGGGGCGAAAATGCTTGAGGCCCGTGTGCTTAGATTTAGGTTTCACGTTAAAGAACCCCACTTGGTAAAAGTTTCCGGAGCCCTCCACTACGGCGTCTCTCATAATCATATCGTGGTTTTGGGACGTGAAACCCCAGATATTATTATTATTATTAAATACAAAAAGCAGCGTGCGTGGCAGTATACAGGCGTCAGATAAGTGACAGAGAGCGAGAAAGCTCGTTATTCGCAGTAGAATGTCAGCAGGTCAGACATCCTAATTATAAAGCATCCTGTATTACTTTGCAGGTCATTCAACATCCGTGAATGCGCCCTGGAAGAAGCAAATCACTAAGCCAAGTAAGTGGCGAACTTTTTCCCTGCAATACTACAAGTTCGACAAGGGTATGTTAAGTAATACGTAAATAATATATATTACTACCAGCAGTTTGCACAAATATAAGATTTAAAGAGCGTGATTACTCCAAGAAAACTACATTATTCCTGCAAGTGAACAATACGTATGATTGAATATTTAACCGAATTCCGATTTGACTCATGCCACTTTAAGCTAAAACAATACACTTTAACAACAGAAGTCGCTGGCTTCTCAAAACGCATTGCCTTGTAACGGACATTTAAACTAGCGCAAGTATTGCGCGAAGCCTGCCGCAAAAAAATTCACATTTTCAAAATCTTCTCACACTTTCACGCCGCGGCTTCCTTCTGACACTCGCCCTGTTATGTTAGAGGCTAACATTTTCTGTAAACGAGTCGCTCTGCTGGTGTATTCGAGCACTTACCCCGTGGCATGCACTCCTTCAGGGACATTTGCCAGCAGTGAGGACGGAAGGAAAAATATGAAGTTTACACTAGGCGTGTAAAGCTTAAGAAACAGCAAAGCTGGTTCATCTGAGGGGCTTAACGTGGCTTTCTTGGCTGATGCTAGGTCTTTCCTTGGCGTAGATAGAGCCATGCAAGAATGTCACAGACCATGCAAGAATTTCCAAACTCCAGTGCCAGAAACTTACGTGCAAACCTGGCTGTGACACCCCCGGTAGAAGGGCGGGCCTTTCGTCGCTCGCACTCGGCTTGCGCCAAGCCGGCCAAACTCGGCGCGGCGGCTGCCGGGCTGTCTCCGCCCGTGAGCGTGGTTCGGTGGCGGCTGCTCCTCAGCGCATGCGCGACTAGACGAGGTTAAACCAAGGCGGTGCGCAGTTGTGGCTTGGTTATTGATAAGCAATGGCGCGGAGGTTTTAATGCGGACACCCGACGTTTTACCACGAGCTTTTAAAAGGAAAGGCGCTAGGTTAAACAGATCAGTAGTGGCGCAGACAATGTATGTGCGTTGGGTTTAACCAAAACGCGTACTTTTCTTGTTGTTCCAGCCGGTAAGCGTAATACCAGCCGGCTTGCACGCCTAATGCCTGGTCGAAACCATCTTTGGCAACCAGACACTAGGTGGTCTGAGATTGTATTCTAGAGTTAGCACTTGCGAGAGCTATTCTTACTGTAACGTGTGACAAAGCGGTGACGTCATGTGACGACGCCATCAGATAATGTTATCGTGATATAAATCACAGATTCTTTCCATTTGAAACGTTACGATTTCGTCATGATAAGGCGTCTTTGATGACATCACCTTACCACGTGACACCAATGCCGATGTCGTTGACATTTTCCACGGGTCTCGCGATGTAGGTATAAGCCAGGTCTCAGAAAAACCTTGCAGTGACTCAGCAGGTGTCCCGCAGTATCGTCAGGTCTCGCCAAATCTCGCGAAAGGTCTTGATTCACAAGACACGTAAGGCTCTCCAATGAATAAAGCTTTGCAAGAACCCACCTACCTCGAGATGAAAGTCGATGTCTATGCTGTTAGCACTTAAACGACGTAACGGTCACGGCGCCTTTTCCGCAGCGACTGCGCGTCGCGTATGAAACACAAGGACCGACTCCTATTCACTGCGTCCATAAGATTAAGCATTACTTCGTTTTACGCGCACCTCAGCAATCTAATTGTGAATGGCTGTGAGCTCTTGTTTTTCTTTTTTTTTTTTTTTTTTTTTTGTGAAGAAATAAATAGCCTCACCTCGGGAACTCAGATCTGCGTACATAATAGCGACGGACCCACTTCTCTCAATTCACTGAGCCAGCTTTTGTGAGGTTTATTCCCCATAACAGGAAGTGACGAAGGCTAATAATTATAGCAATCCATATATTTATATCGAGAATGCTACTGAGAAATTTTATTACTGTATGTAAAAAGGGCGCTATACAGTTTAAGGCAAACTCAATCATTAATAACATCACCATTGTGTAAACTGTATCACCATTGTGTAAATTGTATTTCACAATGTACTAGGTAATTGTGCACAAAATTATTCTATCATGGGCATTTTAAGATAAGCCAAGAATTTTCGAATAGGTGCCTTTGCGAAGCCTCCATGTTAAGTGAATAATAATTGCCCGAAAGATTTCAATTTATCTCTAAAGCTTCTCTACTGTACATGTAAAAAAAAAAGCACAATTTCCTAGATCATGAAATCTGTCTACTCGTGTAGAGTTACACGTTTGGAGGTTCGCGCGCAAATTTTTTTTCCAACTTAGGAATGGTTGTGCGGAGAAAAAACACACATGCAGAAAAAGCTAAACTTTGCTTCTTAAAGGGACACTACAGAGAAAAAAATTTTTTACCTTATTGGTAAATTACTCTGTCACAGTCTATAAATACCGTGACGTCATAGATTTTGACGGCGTCTGTTATGTCCTACGCAGTTCCTAATCCACGAAAGTGAAATACAGTGTCCTTTGATTGGTCCCATAGACTTAAAATACCAAGTTTCAGGCAGTTTCGATTATCCAACGTCGCCAAAATACGAAATATACACCTCAAGATCCGTCACGTCACGCCCGGAGATTTCCGAGCGAAATTTAAAAATGCAACTTCGATCTTGATTTTCTCCTCTACTGATAAAGCTGGTGAAATTGACGACATTAGAGTTCTTAGAACACAATTTATGAATCCAAACCAATTCAATATTTCACTTTAGTGTCCCTTTAAAATAGTTAACAAACATATACCATTACGAACTGCCAACATAATTAATTTCAAGTGATTAAGTGGCCGTCTCTCGAGAGCATTTCTACTTAGTGTGTGCGCACGTAAACTGTAATAGAAGTTCGTTGGGATTGAATGATTACTCCGAAGACCTGACACCTGCGTTCTTGCAGTTTCTCTGGAGGATGCCATTCGTGCCAACCCGATCCTCTCCAGGGAAGTCGGTACGTAACAAGCGCTCCGTTTTATTGCGACTCTTTGTACCGTACATGCATAAACAAACTGGTGACAGACTGAACCTAGACTTAGGTGTCTGTTAGTGGCCCTCCTACCTCAGCGTTCGTGTGCCCTTGTGTGTACCTTGGGTTAAATGTTTCGCCGCACTGTCGAGGCGGATCTCAGAGTCCACGTAGACAGGAGCGCGAGGTTGAGATCTTCTCCACCAGAGGTCGCAGCGATCCCAAGCCGCTTACACGAAAACTGTGTGCTCTTTCAATGAACTCATCCAAATTATTCTCATTGGTTATACGGACAGTTAGCTGACCCTTGTCCTAAATAAACATGTGCTCCGATATCGTTGTATCCAATATATCCATTAACTCGAACCAGAACCATCGATTACGCCGTAGTTTTCATTTTAGAAGACGTTTACTGAATATTCCAAAAAAAAAAACCGAAAGTGCTCGGAAGAGAAGGAAGAGTGCCAGTCGCTGTCCATGCCACTAAAAAAAGCGTCATGACAACCTTCATGCACTCGCACATAAGGTGAGCGTAAGTAGAAATTACGCATGAAGTGGGCGAATCGATGATCGGAGCTAGCACTGGTGAAAAATTTGTGTAATCCAGCCAATGTCCTGCATTTTCTTGTAGCATATGACACCCTGCTTTCACCTGCAGGGTCTCTGCGTTCAAAAGAGTTTTAAGCTGGGCTAGTTGGTATGGATGCATAATAATAATAATTAACAGCGCGAAAAAACGAGAGACAAAAGGAAAAGAACTACACAGGATGAGCGCTGTCCTGCGTACTTCTCCTCCTCTCGTTTTTTCGCGCTGTTAATTATTATTATGCATCTCTACGTTCGCTACCGCAATAAACATTATGGTGAACACAAAAAGCTAACATACTCTTTCGCTACCTAATGGTGTTTGATAGCGCGAGCGAACAGGCCTCGGATATAGTACGGCAGCATGTAATACGCATTAACCTACACTTTAGATCTTGAAATTGAATATTGCCTTCATGGCGTCTTGAATCACCCATTAGTTTATAATAAATAAACACTGGCTTGCTTTCGAACGCTCGCAACACTCCGTTCGTCCCGTTTAAACATACAGCATATATGATTACGCTTATTGGGAAGCATGTACGCGCGGTAAAGTCAACCTGACGGCGTGAATCCCGACTCTCAATTGACCTCATTCTTGTCTCTTCGCTCTCCTCTCCCCCCCCACCCCCCCTTCCCCCCACCTTCCCCGCGTGGTTAGGGAGTTGAGTACGCGAGGGGAGAACTGATTAGGAGAGGATAACTGCCGCGTCTTCTTTGCTTGGTTTGTTGGCGGCCACCCCAGCCTCCTTGGTATTTCATTCATCGTTGTGCTTCTACGGCATAATTGTGTTTTTTTTTATTTATCTGAAAACTGTCATTAGTCAGCGGACCTGCTGCTCTCTGGGACTGACACCAGCCAGAAACTTGAGCATCACCGCATCACCTAGGCTTTGTCGCACTCTCGGGCATGCATATAAAATGAGATTGAAGGTTGTGCACAGCTCACGTAGTATACACACGATTGACAAGAATTGCGCGGGTCATATGCTCTACAGCCTTGGTTGTGAATCCACACCAACTAGCTCAGTGTTCTGTGGGTACAATGGTTGGCCTGATGCAGTGGGAGTGAACCCGGTGTGCAACGAGACCAAGTACCCAGGTCCCTGCGCTGGCTATTTCCCTCGTTACTACTTCAACAACGTGACCAAGAATTGCGAGAAGTTCGTCTACGGAGGATGCCAGGCCAATGGCAACAACTTCCAGACCCTCGGGGAATGCCAGAACACATGCTGGGGTAAGTAATTCCCACGCGGACTAATATTTCACTGTGAAGCAGGAAATGGCAGACATGAGAGACAAACGGTGCTCTATGTCACAATCGCTTCATTCAATTCTCCGCACCACATATGCCAGGCCACGAAACGTGGATATGAAACATGTACGACGTAGAACCACAGAATTAGTTTTCTTGGCGTGTTGCATTAAAAATGAACCATTCCGTGGGCGCATGGCATATCACGTTATCGCACGTTCGCAGGTTTATCGCCTTGATAGTAATACAGCCTGATTACGCTGTTCCCCGTTCGTGTTTCACAGCTCTCTGCACTATACCTACGCGCGTAACTGCAGGATCATAAATGTCATGAATTTTTTTGTTAATATTGGCCCAATGTTTAAACTTGGTCTCTGTATTCTCTGGCACCTTAATTCGTTTTCAACAGTGTGAACAATGCGGGCCCGCGAGGTGGCAGATAGCCTGAGCCTGCCTATCGCGACGTGGGACTAATCCGGGTGCGCGACATCATCACGTCCTGTTGAACCTGATAAAAGTTGTTTTCATTCATTCATTCATTCATTCATTCATTCATTCATTCATTCATTCAGTGTATGCCGCACTTGCACCCATAGCTTGCGACCCTTGGACTTGCCCCCGTAGCTTGCTGTGGAAACGTCACGATGTCTTGCGCGAGCGCGTATCGAGAAGCTCATACCGTGTTGTGACGTCACTGTACAGTAGGAAACAAAACTATCTCTTAAAGACATACTGTAATTACTTTTGCATGGCGTACTCACGATTAGCAATACATTTTCTAAGCTCTTGAGGGCTCGGCTTTTCATTTAAGGCAAGAAAACGACATTTGAAAATTTTCGTGTCAGTACCCCTTTAAGCCGCGCACGTCGGTAGCATTCGCATGCTTTCCCTGGCACGAAGAATATAGAACGCGCGGAGCGATGTTATTGATTTGGAGTTTATACGGAACGTGACGGCGACGGCAGAAATCCACATCCGCAGTCCATATGATTGTTATCGCAATAAAAGCGGGCATTTCTCTGCGCTCGTACGAAGCCGCACATCACCTGCTCCGGAGAGTGTCAGACAGCAACGTCCACCGCCAATGAACCTAATATCTTTACTGGGCAGCTCCCTTAATACAGACGCGACCTACAACTGTCCTTTCTACGTCCACGCAGCATCCCTGGACCAGCATTCTCTGAAGATCATTGGTGCCGTAGAAGTACCGTTCTGGCCCTGTAAGTACTAATTTTGTTACGATAAGAACTAGTATGTTTTGGACTAGCTAGTTTTCACCATCGCCGCAACGTGACGATACGGTAAACATCGTGAAGTTGCATGTGGTTTTTCCTAGCTCACGCAAAGCAAAAAAAAAAAAAAAGGTCTTAGAAGTAATTTTTTTTCGCGTGCTCATTGTGCTACATTCTCCTGAAGCATGTCTATCGCGAGATGACTCCGCAATAATTTTCGCAATCTTCAGCTCTTTCACCGCGTGTTGCGTGTTGAAATAAAGCGTTATGTGCATTTCCATTTTTGTACTTCACCCCAGTCGACACGCGGCCGCCGTTATTGGGAGGCACATTAGAGTGCTGGGCGACTTGGCTTTGTGTTACGTGAAAAGGCGTGACTAAAGCGGCCCATAAAATGGAAGAATAGAAGGCACGGTATGTCGTTTTCGGGATCCAACACGCGACGCCGCGCTGGGAAGTTCAGTGCCGCGTGGCTGATAAGGCACCCCGATTGATTTCTCACCGGAATGACGTCCGATATCATTTATAAACGTGACCCGATACTGATGCGATTATATGATATTATTCCGCAGTCACGCCGCCTGAAGTGTGCACCTACGCGGCCGACGCTGGACCCTGCGAAGCGTACATGCCTCGCTTCTTCTACAACACGCTGACCAAGACGTGTGAGACGTTCGTCTACGGAGGATGCGGAGGCAACGCCAACAACTTCCTCACCTACGATGCGTGCGAGAAGAAATGCAAGAAGGTCTTTGGCGTCGTTCCCCGCGCCTAAGAAATAAAGGACAGCTCCCGAATGAGAATACACTATACGGTGGATGAAATTCTCGATTGGAGCATAACCGCCAGCACAGTATGGGCTAAGTGAAACAAAAAAAAATACATAAATCAGCACGTGCTGTGTGAAAGAGTAAAAAAAATTGTGGCGAAGGGGCATGTAGCGAAGGGTGTTTCAACTCCACTAACGTGAAACCTGGGGAGGGGCGAAGCATGCAGTGTGCGCCGTGTACTCTATACTGCTTTACTCGCCACAGGTCCACTAACGCACCATAACTTTGCAGATATGTTTCAAGAAGTGGTATTTTAAATAGATGACTTTACCGTAGAGATGCACGTCCGTGTCTGTGGTTTTAGATAAGAAACTTGAGCGCCTTGGTAAATTTTGTCTGGGATTCTGACACCGCTGCTAAACCAAACATAATGTTTTAGGTAGTAACGATGAACCTCTAATTCATAATATGCATAGTGTGGACCGGTGCCGAGTAGTGAGATTTATCCAAATTTTGTGGCGTATACCCGTTTATGATGGACCGAGACGACGACATGACACGCCGACAAGCCGAGACCCTAAGGTGCTTCACCCCTAAAACAAAAAAAATGAAACACGCCCACAATTTAACGCGAGCAGTGTTCGCACGGTTGCGAACACTGCTCGCGTTAAAATATAATAATGCTCGAAAGTAAACGAGTTTGAGTATTTAATGCAAAAGCCAGTTTTCTTGACTACCGAATCAATGTGGACGCCGAGTATTATATTGGAATCTTTCTGACTGCTTGAAGCTTTCCGTAACCTTCTTGCTTGATTGCGACATTTCATATGTGTATTTCTAAATCAGCTTCCGTAGCTATTTGACACCTATCACGATTGACTCATATAGTTTTTAAGGTGCCATGTTTTGCGCCGGCATACAGAGATAATTTATTGTATCCAAAGGTTTAGTGTTTATTTGGCTGACCCTACAAATGTCTTATCATCGGCGCAAAGGAAACACTTGGTATTACCTGAACGGATGGGAAGGTCATTAATGAAATTCAATGTAAAAGTGTCCAAGAATTGATTCCTAGGGCTTTGGTGATGGCCCTTTGTTAAGAAAGGTCGCCATCGATGCTCCACTCAGAGGAAAAGTTTGGCGTTCAGTAGATTCTGCCATCTGAGCCATATATCACATATTCGCCAGGTTGTCGGATTTTACGTAATCTTGATACCTGTTTGAATGGTAATTCTTAAATTCCAGAAGAGGGCCGCAGATGGTATAAGTTTCTTACTTAGAAAAGAAAAACTGGTTCTGAAGTTTATCGAACATTTTTCTAATCATTGAAGACACAGCCTGGTAATTATCCGAATAAACCTTCAGTGAGTAGTACGTACTTGTTCGTGTCTTCTCGGAGTCATTCTGTAGTTACGCGCTCGTGTTTAAAAGTAACATGAATCACCAACTCGCTCAACCAGCCACTCTCCCAAGTGCTGCCGCAGCTGTCAGAGGCAAGCGCTTGCCCTCTCTGACCCAACACTGCACATAAATTACATCGTAGTCAGCCGCAGCAAGCCCACTTCTCCTTAAAGATATTTGCGTGTGTTCTCGCTCCTTGTATCCACCCACACTCTGTAAGCAAAAAAATCGCTGGCTACCCCGTAATCGAGAGCAGATGTAATCGTGAAATGGCTGCCGGGAAATCAGCTTGGTCGGTCACGCTGCGTGGCACCATCTCTTGATGGAGGCAGCGCAATACCCGCGCTGCAAAACTCTCGGACTGCCAGCATTTAAAAGAGCTGAGGCGACCCCGTCTCTGCGCCAAAAAGCGACAATCAGGTGCACGGTGCCCTCTGCCTGCCTTGGGAATGTCGCTATAGCAAATGACAAATAAATGTTCAGCGCGCTAAAAGTTGCAGCTTCAACGATCTTGTGCAGATCTACTGAAAAGGGCTCAGAAGTTATATATTTTATAATAGCGGCTGCTAGGATGTCCCCTCGTGGATGCCCAGCGGCTTAAACTCCTCAGCATCTTTGAATAAAGCTCTTGACTGACCGACCGACCGACCGATTGACTGACCGAGTGACTTGACTTGACCTGGCTAGACTGGCTTGACTGACTGACTGACTGACTGACTGACTGACTTGTTTGGGCAGTAACCAGCGTATGTAATGGAGTCCTGCACAAAAACATTGGGCCCAGAAACAACATTTCACAGCGGAGCTGTTATGTTCGATGTTGGCCATTGTCGTAGGTAGAAAATTATCGTCGTCACTAGCCTGCACGCGCTGTCTTCGTCGCCGTCCTCTTCTGCTTCACTCCCAGAACAAGGGCACCAACTTCTCCTGTGTGGGACGCGATAACTCTGATGGGCGAGAGAACAAGCACGAAGAGAGAAGGAAAATAGAAAGAGAAATAAAGGAGAGGACGCGAGAAATTCTTGACGAAAAAAATCTCGCCGAGGCTACATTCGAGCCCGTTTACCCCCAATCCCGGCCAAGGCAAACGTCTTAACCTCTCGGCTAACTCGGCTATCCAGATACGCTGACAGACATATTATAGCCTTATATAGTATAGTATAGTATAGTATAGTATAGTATAGTATAGTATAGTATAGTATAGTATAGTATAGTATAATACATTATAGTATAGCAAGGAGCTGGGAACGGGTTCTCAGGGTGAGGATAAAAGATGGAAGGTTGAGGAGGAGTATAGGAGTACAGAGAGAGTGAAAAAAGACAAATAAATAGAAAGAGAAGAAAGAAAGAAGGCGAGCGAATGACTACAGAGAGAGAGAGAGAAAGAAAGCCAGAAATAAAGAGAGAAATAGAGAGAAAGAACGAGAAAGGCCGAAATATATGGAAATATACAGACCCAAGAAAACTTAGAAAAAGAAGGTAGCAAGCATATTTAGTGTAGTATAGCAAGGGATGGGCAAAGAGAGGGATGAGAGGTTAAAAGCCTAGCCAAGCCAGGACTAGCCAGGTGCCCATTAGCTCTGCTGTAACGCAGCCTTGAGCAGTCAACAATAAGCTGCGCTAATTCTTTTTAACCTTTTCACTGGTTGTCCTGATGATTTTGTTCGATTCTTGCAACGATGTCCGGATATTCTCGCTTGACTGCACTGGCTGTTGGCTCAAGGACACTCGAATGTCGATGACAATGGAAGGTAAATTCATTTCATGCTGAAAATGTTCAGTTTGGGACAGATTTAGACGAATTAACGCTTGTTCGGCTGAGTTTTATAAACCTCGCTGGCAGGGCGGGAGTGCATAAACCTGCCGCGCACTTTGTGGGCGAAATAATGGGCTAGGAAGTTGCTTTTTCGCATCGATCGTGCAGCGGAATTACTTTTCTCCGAAGGTTTCTGCGCCGAAATCGCGGAACAACTTATGCATGTTATTTCTGTCCTGCATATCTGGCTAAAAAACTCAAATGCAAAGGATAGAGCCGGTAGTGGCGATCTAAGTCCTTGGGCTGATCGCTTCTTCTAAAGGTACAGACAAAAAACATCTTTGAGCTTCGGCCTACCGTCAGAGTTGGGCACGAACTCTCAGCCTGAGCAGCGTTCCCTAGCTACCCTAGACAAGCGCTACCCCACTAGCCTTCCTAGCCTAATATATCCTAGCCTAATCGTTTCTAGCCTAATCAGTCAGGCCTCGGTGCCTTTTACAGCGCAGCGCTTAGGCGCCCGTTCCTGCATGAAGCGGCGTCGCATTTGTCGGCGTAACCGATAGATCGAACGAGGACGAAAGAGAGCGAAAGAGAAACTTCCCCGAACAGTTTTCCACCGAAAGAGCCTGCGAGCCGCCATTGAAGACAAGACTGAAGAGCCCAAGCACTTCAATTACAAGCAGCAGCGCCCAATTCTCTCATTCGCAAGGATTCATCAGTTGAAGATTAAACTGGACGCAACATGTGATCAGCGAGAATACCATTGTAAACAAAAAACAATGTTTTTTTTTTTTTCGGTTTGTCTGGTGTTGGGGTCTCCTTCTCCTTCCCCTTCAATATTTCATTTGGCTCTGCCCTGTTCATTTTTCTTTTCTAATTGGCATTGCCTGCTATATTCTTATGGTGCGGGCTGAGGTTTTATTGTTCTCATACCTCACAATAAAAAAATGTGTTAGCGTCTGCAATGTCTCGTGCCTGCTCGCGCTTCTTGTGACAGCGCAACTATAGGGCGTACTAGCGCAACGCATGTCTCTCACGCACGGGGACGAGAAAGTTGTTGAAGTGCGAGGCTTGGGAGAAGAAGACGGGCGTTGGTCAAAGAGACAATTTGTGTGTGGAACGCTCTAGTGGACTCTTTAAGGACCCTTTATAGTCTGGCGCAGCGTTCGCGTTAGCCAGAGGCGGCGAAAGTTGACGACGCCAGGTTCACCACGTTACCCTGACATGAAAACCGAGCATTGTAAACTCCGACTCGCGGCCACGCCGTGTCGCCTTGGTGAATGCGCATTTGGTCAACTTATCGCAAAATCAAAACACCTAAACAGGTGCGCTCAGCATACGCATTAGGCACTCTCATAATCGTCGGTGAATTTTTGCTTTTGCCACTGTTTCTGCAATGTCACAGAAGAAGTAAACCTTATTCATCTCACTTCTTCTTTCTTCTTCTTCACTATAAGATGGGTAAACTGATTGCTGATAAAGAACGCGTTGTGGCTAACGTCACATGTTCTGATTAAGTCTAAGAAGAAGCTTATCAGCATTTTCAGATTTTTAGTGTGGGACACGACTTCTACGCAAGAAGAGTATACCCACTTGGTATTATTCTACGGAATGAGCATGGTGTGGCATGTATAGAATTGTTGAGGTTCACGAATCCCAGTTGTCATGCCCTGACCACGTACCAGCAACCGCGAAATTTGGCGGGGGAGGGGGGGTGGAGGTGGGTGTGCAAGTGTTCCCTCGTCTTACGGATACCGTAAGTGCACAAAAATTACGCGAAGCTTCAACTGACAACGTCGGGAAGGCTGAATAAATGGCAGAGCTGGTGGCCAAAGTTTTAGCTTGGCCATTGTCAAACACACCAGAACGAATGTGACGGCCTCAGCTTTTCCGGGATTGTTCTCAGCCCGTCCTCCTCACCACACCACCTGCTTCGCTCCGGCCATAGCTTCGCCTTTGCCCTCCTCCTCTCTAGCCAGCCTCACCCTCTTCCCGTCGCTATCCTTTCTCAACCACGCTCAACTCGCTACATTAGACTTCCCTCTCACCCACCTACTTCAACCCACGCTCTCCCTCTCGTCGGGCTTCACTCTCACAGCTTGGCTAGAAAGTGCGGACGACGGATACCGAGGGATTTACCTCGGCCTTAAACTGCTCCTCCTTTAACAGAGCTCTTACCATTCTGCGCAGGCTACGATAGAATGTATAGGAACCTTCATGATTATTTTAAAATGCTCTTATCGAATTGCGCACACGTCCGCAGCGGTGGAGCAGTAGTTACGGTGCACGGCAGCTGACCCGTAGGTCGCGGGTTCTATCGCTGCAGCGGCGATCACATTTCGATGGAGGCTAAAGACCTGCGTACTGTGCCATGTCAGTGCTCGTTAAAGAATCGTTACGTTATTGCGCATCACCTAAAAGACGAAGACTTGGTACACGAAGAACCCTTATCGCGAGTACGATTATCGTTAAAGAACACCAGATGGTTGAAATTTGCGGAGCCCTCGACTACGGTGTCCCTCATAATCATATCGTGGTTTTTGGGACGTTAAGTCCCATATATTATTATTACAGACTGCGCACACGACTCGAGCAGTTGAGTTAATTTTTCGAAGTTGCAAGAGCACCAGCGAAAACGCTGGAATGGACAATGCCACGCGTGTAGTAAATGTCGACGCCACTTACCAGCGGATCAGCTTTTATCGATCACCGACCATTGTGTACGCCGATATTTGATGAACTGGCGCCGTTATTCCGGGCGCCGGTTTACCCAATAATGTGTTACCTTTACCAGATTGAGTTTGGCGCGCTTCACCGTCAAAACCACGTCACAGTGTAATGCTGTCGATTCCTTCGCATGCGTCTACTACAACGCTCTACGAGCTCTCCTATGCTGATGAAGCTTTTTCAAAAGCCTCGTCGCAATCCGCTATAGCTTTCAGCCATCGCGGGATAAACAAGGTTAAGTAGGTTAATAGGAGACACAGGAGCAACTTTCATGCCCTGATGCTTTGGTTTAGTTATTTGAGTTCGGCCCAAGAGAAAGCCCTCGACATTCACAGCAGCCGGTGAGTTTGAGCAGTCATTGCAGTTCGCTTTTAGTGAAAGCAAAAAAAAAAAAAAAAATCACCGCCATATCCACAAAGTGAATGATGTTGGAGGAGCTTGCTCGGAGATGCTCGAGTAACCCGCGAATCCTCCGTACACATCTCCTACCATCATATATAGACGTGACAACGTTGTTATATATACATTACATGCGGCACTCGGGCGGCGAGCCCCAGCTGCTGCTCGTTGCGAGCCCACCGCGCTGCTGCCTCGGCTTGTGCGGTGTTCATGCGGCCGAGCTACAGTGGCTAGAATAGGGGAAGTGTAAAGACCGCGCCGCCTGCACTGACGCTCTCCGCCGATGCCTCGACCGGCGCTGTCCAGGTGGCGCTGATTGTAGCTTACACGTCGCTCGCTCGGCTCACTGCAGCGAAGCTGCTGTGTCAAGGCTGGTTTGTGGCCGATATGGTTTTGTTGATGCCGTGAATTTTTATGTGTCTCTGCTACATTGCAGGGCGTAAGTACCTCATATATGAATGAAGTTCACGGCAGATATTATTAAACACTATAACCTTATGCTACGACCGTACGCACAGTACCATATGTGAAACATCGATCGCAAATATTGCGGCCAGCTAACAACTTCGCAATCGCTCCTTGCGCTGAGTCATCTAACAGATTAATTTTTGGGGGAGGATTGCCATTTCAAAAGTTTATAAGAAGCATCAAGAAGCACGACAAAATTTCACTATGACATTGATATCAATTGCCTTCATGTTTTTATACTTAACATTTGCATGAGGCAGTTTTTGTGGACTTGATTATTCTTGCGTATTTAAACTGTAAATATTTTTCAATTAACAACAGCACAAAAAATCACAGAGCATTTTACTTTTGTCACAAACATGGAACACTTTTGTCAGCCTCGGGAGTGAAGAAACCAAGGTTCACAAATTCATCAACCTTAATTTCCACTTCCCCGCTGAACATCAAAGTTTTCTGCAAGTTTCATTTCGTCAATGATCAGTCCACGATGACGTTCGAAGTCTCCCATATTAGCAGTCTTCTTAGAAATGCCCGAGAGGACACACTTGTTAAAACCAAAGCACGTGTCGTACTTCATGAATGCTCTGAGGCATGTACGACTGGGCAGCACAATAATTTTCTCCCTACGCACATATTCATAACTTAGCGGGCTCTTCATGTGCATGATGACACACTCCAACATCCACTCTGGGCTGCAGCGCATATCTATTGAGGGACTTGCGCCTTGCAGCTTCAAAACAGTGCAATATATATCCGTTTGGATGGGAGTTTGTCGATTTTTCTCAGGAGTGCAGCTTCTTCAATTACTTCATTCTCTAGTTTCAGTTGTGCAATGGTCTGGTCGAGAGTCTTCACATTGTTTCCAAGGCGGCGTACAGTTTGAGCTTTAATCTTTGTTGCACGGGTCAGTTTGCCTGCTGCTTTCTTCTTCCGGTATCTCCGATTGACAAAGGGGCTTCCGCAACTACTTACAACTCATGCAGCGCCTTTTATCTTGACTTGAGGTACCTTTACACTTGTGATGGTAGAGCTTCCCATTCCAGACTTTCAAGTTCTTACCAGATGATGCAAAAGGAAACTCGCACAACAAGCTTGCCCCTGAACACACTGGCATGGCATCAACAGCCTCCAGAAGAGAGGCTGGTTCACATGGCCCATTCATTGAAGTCTTCACACCACGCACAAACACTTCTTGTGTTATGGCACTTCCACTGGCACAAAATGTAATACGCTTCTCTGCGTGAAGAAGACTCATGTCCGAGCTAGGCGTGCACAAGCTGTAGCGACATTTAGCGGTTCCTCACTAAATACGTGCCTTCCCCATCGATTTGAAGGAAGTGGAACGTCTGCAGTCGTAAACGGGCGCAGTTGGAAGGTCGGGTGGCTCTGATTAATTCTGCGGCTCCCCTTGCGGCTCCCTGTCGTCGTCCTTTCGACGTCTTTTCTGAGGAATCACAAGCGGCCGGCATTATCTCTTATTTGGGTTTCTTTTTTGCGCCACAACTTTCGAGAGGTAGAAAGGCGCATTTGGGAAGATCCTTGAAACGACATGCGGCGAAAGTAGAGGCCTAGCTCTGTCCAAACGCACTACCTCACGGTTAATAACGTGCTCGAAGTGGAGCTGGCAGTGGACTTCAGAGAATGAAACCTGCTGCTTGCTCGATTTGTACCCAGTCGTGCATCTGGGCACAAAACTGTGGCTCTGACGCCTGCTCACGGCACGCACTCCGAAAAGACATCACACGAACAAGACGAAGCTGTCCGACCAGCAAATGCAACACGAAAGAACAGCGTAAACAGGCAAAAGAAGCACGTTTGACCGGAGAGTAGCAGCGTTGAACAGCGTGCTCAGCCTGAGAGCCTGACGTGTATGCGACAGCGCGCGCCACCTAGCGGAAACATCGGAAGGCGGCGTCACTCCCTCCCATAGGAGCCGCTTGGCGGTGATCACACTTCTAGTATTCTAGCCACTGTAGCCGAGCGGTAACGAAGAGTGCGCGAGCTCCAGGCGACGAGAAAGGAAGCGCACGTGCTGAGAGTGGTGTGCGTCGCCTTGAGCGGCGCCGCCATCTAGTGAGCATTCTTGAAATCACCGGAAAGCCGGCGCCTTGAGCGGCGTGTACACGCCATCGCCGCCGCCGCCGCCGGACAAGGCGCGAGCATAAGAAGTTTGCCGAGCAAGCTCCTAAAATGATTTGCTCGCCTCGGAGGATCTGGACCAACAACGACGTCTCGTCGCCAGGGCCAAGGAGGGAACGAAGGCCAGAGGGTTCCTGGAAGGAGAAGACCTCCCACCTAGGGCAGAAGCGGGTCTTGCACCGCGATACCATTTCGTTCAATAAACGCTTATTCTTCCTCCTGACTCTAAGCAAGTAGAGCAACAAGTAGAGCACTCCCGCCAGTGGTCCTGTCTCCAATGATGTGAACTTGACGTCAGGAAGAAGGGAACAACCACATAGAGCTGTTTCAATTTATAGAGCCTCTTCTCAGAGGTCGCCTCCTCCTCAATGCCGGCGCCCAAGGCAAGAAAGCTACGTATTAGCAGATAGCGCCACAAGGAACCTTCCTCGCATCGGGTTGGGGCACGGAAGACTATCTAATTAATGGTTCGGGTTCAACGTCCCAAAACCACGATATGATTATGACGGAAGCCGTAGTGGAGGGCTCCGGAAATTTCGACCACCTGGGGTTCTTTAACTTGCACCTAAATCTAAGTACACTGGCCTCAAGCATTCTAGGCACCATCAAAAATGCGGCCGCCGCGGCCGGCATTAGCTAGGTCACGCGACCTTCGGGTCATCAGCCGAGTACCATGACCATTAGGCCACCGCGGCCGGTCACGGAAGACCATCTTTACTACAGAAAAGGGGTTCACAAATCAATTACATAGTTACGTGAGCTTTGTTGAGGTATAAGTTCAAGTGAAGGAGCAATCTCGATGAATTTTGCAAGGCGGGCTTGTTGTTACGGCATAATTGGATACCAATGGCAGCGCGAAAGAACAGTACGCAAGAAGGCAACAAGGACACACACACACACACAGCGACCCAAGTTCCAATAAATGTGTTATTATCGGGGGCCGCGTGGTTCTTACACATTTCTTTGCGCGCAGCTGCAACTAGCACGTCCAAGAGCACAAGTAGTAGTTCATCAACAATTTTTTGAGCTGCTAATGATGCATGAAAACATATCGGAGAGAGAAAAATCAAAATTCTTAATGTGCTCCTTCACCTCATGCGCAAGTATTGCTACACCTTTCTTGAGAGCGTGGATGTAGCGTTGTGTGTCTGTCGCTGTGTTGCCTCCTTGAGTCCTGTTTCTTTAAGCTACCAGTGTCATTGAAATGTAGAATCTATTTATTTTAGTTATTTATTTAACAATACTGTGAGCCTTCGCACAGGCCCCTACAGGAAGTGGACAGTAAAGATACGCATGAGCATATCGAAGTAACAAAACTGAGTAAAAGAAAAGTAGGAAAAAAAAACGAAAATTGGCAGACACTCTGGCAGTCAACATAAGAAACTTTCCTAGCTTACCACAGAAGAATAAAATAATGCTTACAGCAATTGCAACAATAGTCACATGACCTAAATGAAGTTATAACATAATGACTCAAGAACATCACATATCTAAAAGCACCACATATTTACACGAGTTCCTTTGTTCAGTATGCCCTAATATGAATTATATTGCGAAGTATGTGCTTATGCGCAATCGAAATATGGTTCCAGTTTTGCGATGAAGTCATCCACAGAAGGAAACTTGAAGCAATTAAAATTCTTGGAGTACGGCGTGTCGCTTGATGTTTCGACCTTCGCTGAAACACTTCACCTGAGATTGAAACCTAAAGGTTGCGCGAATAAAGACACGTTCACATGGAATGGCACGGGGCAAGCGCTCGTCACCGTACCCTTCCACGTAAACGTGTCTTTTTTCGCGCAACCTTTAGATTAGGGGCGAAGCGCCTTAGGGTCTAGGCTTGTCGGCGCGTCATGCAGTCACGGTATGTCATGTGGCCACGGTCCATCATAAACGGCAAAAGAGACGGCTGCGTCGTATGGGGATGAAGAACGTTGCCACCATGGGGGGCTTCGCGACATCGGCGTCTCACGTCGTCATGGTGTGCCATGTAGTGACGGTGTGTCATGTGGTCCCAGTCCATCATGAAAACGGGTATGCGCCACAAAATTTGGCTAAATCCCACTACTCTCCACCGGTCCACTAAAAATGACGGCAACAGTTAACCCAAGAAATACACTCTAAGAAATAATCGAGTAAAAAGGGTGTCTTTTTACTACACAACTATAATCGTCATCATCCCCGCGTACTTTCCTTGCGTTATCACCGCCGTCGCGGCACTTTCCGGTCACGAACGCCGCGCGCGTTATGAGCGTTGCATAGCTTTCTTGATAGGAATGTGCCGAGAGCCGGGTTTTCAGGAGACGGAACGCGAGCAAGCCGGATGACGATGACTCCCAAGTCAGTTGCAGCTTAAACACCCTTCCCTACATGCCGTAGGGAACTGAAGCCGGGCACGTAGAGAAGAAGAAGAAGAAGAAGAAGAAGAAGAAGCGCCTCAGGGTAAGCTGCATCCCGACGAAGTTTTCCGACGACGTTAGCGGAGCGGAAACACCCTTCCCTACATGCCCGGTTTCAGGTTTGGCACCACCAGTGCCTCATCAGAGAAATCTCTCTTAAAACACTGCATGCTTCAACCCTCCCCAGGTTTCACGCTAGTGGAGCTGAAACACCGTTCTCTACCTGCTTCACTCCTCCAAGTTTCTTTGTCTTTTTTTTTCTTTTTTCAAATATGTATAACACACTAGGCCAAGAACGAGTTCACCTCAGTTGTTGGTGGGCTAGTGTGCTGCCGAAAGTGACCGCCTCCGAAAGGGTGTCAGTTTTAGGGATGGAGGGGGGCGGGGGGGGGGGGGGGGGGGGTTGGAGCAGAGGTGTACACGGGCTTCGGGTAGCCCGACGTCTTTTCACCTCGGGCCCGGGCCCTTCCTTGTTTATTTATCGGGTCCGGGCTCCAGGCCCGAATCAAGCCAAAAATATAGATGATGTGCCGGAATCGTCCTTGTTAATTTGTCTGCTTTCTTTTGAGGGTAGAAGCACACTTTTCGTGAAAAAAAAATATATTTGTTTTGTCATTTTTTCTGAGTTTGGGCACATATGGATTAATTAGCTGAAATTCACGGCTTTTAACACTAACGGCTGAGGGAACAGCACAGATATGTACTAGAAGTCAAAGAACTGGCAAACGTTTCGTAAATGTTATGTTTTTCAGCGTATACATATTGAAAATAAAAGAAAAATGGGGGGGGAGGAGGGCACTTATCTCGAGTCATGTACAATGTCATGTACCACGATATTGCTACGTACTTTCCCGTAACAATATGAACATGAGTCGTTGAGTCGTTGATCGAGTCGGGCCGGGCCGGGCTGGGCCGGGCCGGGCCGGGCCTTGGGTATGACACGCCGGGCCGGGCCTGGGCGGCCCGTCCTCTATACATCATCGGGCCGGTCCTCTATACATCATCGGGCCGGGCTGGCCCGATGATGTATAGAGGACGGGCCGCCCAGGCCCGGCCCGGCGTGTCATACCCAAGCTGGCCCGCCTCCGGCAAGCATGGGGCCCGGGCCGGGCCGGGCCGCGAAATTGCGGCCCGTGCACATCTCTAGGGTGGAGTAATAGGCAGGTTCTGGCAGAGGGGGGCGGGAGCAACGCGCTTACCCCCTTAACGCAGTGATTACTCCCTTGTACTGCCACACGTAGAAGTGAACGCGTCTTTTTCACCATTCTTTGCGACAGCTAGACTCTGTATCGCTTAGAAAAAAAGCCACAGTTTCGCCACTAGGGCGAAGCAATGAATGCGATAGCAAGAAATTAGTTTGTCACACGAAGAACGACTAGCAGCTCGATACTTGCAACGCGCCACCGCAGCACAAAGAAGGACGCTCGAAAAGGACGCATAGGTATACATAGGACAAGCGTGAACTGACAACTGTCGCAGTTGTTACGTATTTGTATTTGAGCGACGCGCTGCGAGTGTCCACAATGCAGAAGCCGACACTGTTGTTGCTGTTGCCTCTGACATGGCTCATACCCACTCAGGGGGGATTGGCCAAGGATTGATTATATGATTATATGACTTTTCGACGCTGTTTGATACTTCTTTTTCTTTTAAACTGCGGCACGTGGAATGACCCCTCTGCGTCTCCTGCCACGCGGTGGCGTCTGACGCGTGCCCGGTGTTCTTTTCTTTCATTCTACATCATGAGTGGTACAGAAGGGAGCCACGTTTTCGTGCGCATCTAAAGGGCAGTTTTCAATTTGAAAGAAACTGTAAAAGCGTTGCGTGATAGAAAACACGTTCAAGCTGTTCCGGGATCTGCGTACCGCGAGAGGCAAATGGTGCATATGAACAGCTCGCCGTTATATCGCTGGCACGAGCATGGCGTGTAGCTGTTTTGGCTAGCAGGCTGCGGAGCGAGGGGTCGCTGGTTCAAACCCTCGTTAGGTGGTCTGGAATGACGGCGTCGACGGACGACGTCGACGGACGGCGTCGACAGACGGCGAAAATCAGGCGAGAGTGTCCATATAATTGCTATCGCAATAAAACGAAAACCGCATGTTTTCATTAAAGGCATACTGGACAAAAATTTGAAAAAGTGACGAAAACATCGAAATTCTACTCGGAAGACGCCACTGTTCCGATAAACAGAGTTTATTTCACGTATTTTTGAACAGTTGGCTGTATTTTTGGTGGATTGTCAGTGCTCGGCGGCTGCACGCGAGCGCGAGCCGTGACGTCAGATTCTCCCTGGCGCATGCACGGTGCACGTGCTCCTGTCCTTATTTTCCTTTTCTCCGCCTCTCCTTTCTTTCCACTCTCTCCCTTCCATAAAAGCACTGGTGCGGTGCCTTACCCCAGCCGGGAGAATTGTTCGCTCCCGTACTGGTTCTGGGAAACGTAGTGCGAGCTGAGCGGGTTGTGAGACGCGGGCGACGGCTGGTATTGTGGGATGCCTGTTTCTGGCGAGTTTCACGTCACATCCTCTCGTTCACGGCGCGGCCGCTAGACGCAGCGGTTTGTGAAAAACTCATTAAATTCATTATTTTCCTCTAGTTTGTGCCATAAATGAAGGTTGTTTCCATCGATTTCAACCCCCCAATCTTTCAACTTGGCTGGTAATCTTGGCAGCAAAAATTTTGTTCAGTATCCCTTTAAGATCGCAGCCAACGACCCTTGGAGTGTGTTGCCACGAGCAGTGCTCGCACGCGCCACACACGCTAGCTGACACTGCGCCCTTCTCTACAGCCTGTGGAGAAAGCTCCTCTGTCGTGTTGACCAAGGGACTTCTTGTCGACGACTTCAGCTTAGCCCCTTCAGCATGTTAGAATATTTGCGGCAACTTCCGTCACGCCACCTCGACTGCCGCAGCTGTGAATGAGCACCGAGAGCGAGCTCCGTCTCGACGTGCCAGGAACCCCAAAGTCCAACGATACCCAATCACCTCGCCTTGAAAGCGATCGAACGCCGTTTCCTACAGCGTGTCTTCCTTTTGTGTGCGTGTGTTTCTGGTCATGCCACCTGATAACAACTACATCGGCCAAAACGTGCGCTTTTCTTTCGGTCGTGCACAACGTGAGATGTTTATCAGCTCTGCGACTCGACGCCAGCGAGGGTTCCCGGGTGATATAAGGTCCTACTTCGTGGACGCTCGCGCTTGTCACTCTTGGACATCCGTGGCGGCACCATGAAGACGTTCGTCTTGTTGGCGCTCTGCGGCGCTGCCTTCGGTGAGTTCCACTAGGGTCGAAGCACATTCTTAACGCTGCGTTGGCCTCGCTATGCGCTTTCCACACCTCCTTCGAAAACACGAAAAAATTATAACTTTGAGTCTTCTAAGATGAGCAAACATTATTTATAAGACGTCTTTTACATTGCTTTGAGGGAGAGAAAGGCATGCAGGATGGTGGAGACGTCAAGTGACATCAGCATCCTGAAAACGAACATCGAACACCTGTTTGAACGCGGCTGATCCTGCCACGGGGGAACATATGGTTTAATGTGGAGCGCGTTACAAAACTGTACGCAAGACAGACATAGTTCAATGATTATTGGCTTGTTTTGTTTTCATTTCCTTTTGACTAGCCACCATTCACAACCGACAGCTAACCATGCTTTCGTGAACAGAGTGACTCTCGGGCCACTGACGAATTGCGACAAGCAATAGCGTCTAGTGATAATATTACATTATAGCTATTCGGTTTTCTCATAATCGTCTTTTTGAATATAATACTTTGTTCAAGCGTTCTTCTTTTCTTTCGTTCTTGTTTTTTTTTCTCTCTTTTTTTTTGTGTAGCTACGACAATCCCCTATGCTTTTGTGGTTGCTCGAGCAAATAGCCTCTGTGCAAGCATCCGCAGAATGAAGACGCTACGCGCCCTTTCACTTCAAATGTAAGCAGAAACATGGCAGGATTTTCAAATGGCCAAACCATGTTAGAGATCACCTCAAACTACGAAGGCATTCCACTTGCGCATTATCTGTGTTTCATGGCAGTACGTCGCCGCTCACCACCGCGCATAGATGTTTGCTCTCGGAGGTATCTCCTATACACAATATGCAAAATGCAGGTAACTCTACCTCAATTTTGTTCTTTTTTCCCCTATCTCAATAAATCACACTTACTGACTTACTCGTTCCGCATGAGTCAATGAGCAAGGGCGTTCAACATACGTTATCACTTGCGTTAGCGGAACTTCACAGCGCAACGACATTTTTTGGAGATTCTAATGCACATAATCCTGAGCCATGTTTCGATACAGCCTAGGACGACTAGGCCTAACCATCGCGCGTAGCTTGAATGACACTTCTCTACAATAGTAAAGCGGCTAATTTGGCCACAGGCCCGTAGTCTTCAAAGACAAGCTCGCATTATCATGCCGCAAAGTTAAATATAACTTGAACCTAGCGGCTGCTGTGAGTTGGCGCAAACGTAAACTTTCGTAGTACGCAATAGGGTACAGCGCCATTCGATACACGTGGGAGTCAGGCCATGCCTACGAAAAGGCCGTTGAACGGACTAGTTGGCCTTAGAGTCATCTAAACACGCTTCGCAAACCTGTTCACAGCATGCACAACGCTATAACAATCCCTGTAACAACGCTACAAAATAACATTCGATAGCCTGTCACGGCAGGAAGGATCCTGCCCTGTTCAAGAATATTATAATATCCCGGGTCTACATTTCCAAAGCATGTTACGGTGATGAGGGATGCCGTAGTAGAAGGCTCCGGAAATTTCGACCACCTGGGGTTCTTTAACGCGCACTGACATCGCACAGCACACGGAACTCTAGCAGTTCGCCTCCACCGAAATACGACCTCCGCGGCCGGGATCGAACCCGCGACCTTCGGGATTGTTCAAGAAGAGTAGGTAAAAATATTGGCCGCGTATCTGCGTGCCTCGCTGCAAATGTCATCGAAAGACGATAGTCTTCTGCCGGCCGTACTAGACGTGAGATATGGACGCCATCTGGCAGTGGCGTCGGGAAAGATGAGCTTGTGCAGAACTCAGGGCCAATGCCAGGTGGCAGCACCATATCGTCGGCAGACGGCTTTTTCGTGCATAGCGTCGCATTTTCAGCGCAGCCTAAGAAACACTAGGGTCTTTCGAATTACGTATCTATGTATTTTCTAGCAAAGAAACACGCCACCTCATACTTACGTATTGATGTTGCGCCTCAGATATGCGTAATATTTGCTTTTTGATCGACAATGTTCACAAGTATGAACGCAGCTACCAGTTCAAGATGGCTGGGCGTTCAGCAAGTGCTTAAACATTGGCCGGGTGGCTTAATCGTGTGACAGACAGACAGACAGACAGACAGACAGACAGACAGACAGACAGACAGACCAAAATTTCTGCGTTCAAGTATTCCAAGACAGACTATCGTCTTTTAAAGGTAACACAGGTGACCTGAACGACATCTCGTTGCAGCCGCCGGTGATTTCGACTCCCAATGCCTGCCCACGGCTGACCCGGGACCATGCAAGGCTTACATTCCCATGTGGTGGTACAACGTGCTGTCGGGCCAGTGCGAGGAGTTCATTTATGGCGGTTGCCAAGGAAACGATAACAAGTACAGGACCAAAGAAGAATGCGAGAGGACCTGCGCGGACGTCTCAAGTAAGTCGCCTTCGACGCAAGATGAGGTTAAAGTACTTTCTTAGGCTGCAACCTTGAAACATCCTTGTTGCAAATCAGTTCCGTGCATGTTTGCGAGGCGGAGTTATATACGCGAAAAAAAATCACGCCATATCCACGAAGTGAATGATGATGAGTGGGCGAAGCTCGATCGTTTTCATCCATGGTAGAAAGAGAATGTGTGGTCTGGAACGCGCTTATACTTCATGGTCATCAAAGTCATCGTAATCGTTATCACGTGTAGTGGGTACATTCCACTATACTGGAACGCGCTTATACTTCATCGTTATCACGTGTAGTGGGTACATTCCACTATACTGCGTCATCGTCATCTTTATCACGTGGAGTGGGTACATTCCACTATACGTGGCTACCTACCTACCTACCTACCTACCTACCTACCTACCTACCTACCTACCTACCTACCTACCTGCCTGCCTACCTACCTACCTACTACTACTACAACTACCACGACTACAGAGGAGGGACAGACCCACACCCTAAGGAGCTTCGCCCCTAAAAAAAGTCTTAGTTTCGACGCAGGAACGAAGCAACTGGTTGCGACGGCGATAAAGTGGAATTTTGTACGAAATCATTCTACGGGAAGTCTAACTGTACATATCGACCTCCTAGTCCAACGTTGGACAGGTCTCAGGCCGTAGACTGGAGGCTTCTTCGAACCATAGCGTACAGGAATACGGTATGCATGTTTTCGTAATTATACCCTGGGATCGCATAATAGAATTGCAGTCCCTCTTGATGAACTACGGGCGTCGTGGAGCCACACTATATATATATATATATATATATATATATATATATATATATATATATATATATATATATTACTTCACTCAATTTTGTCAACTTTATCTATTTTCGTATCCCTTTTGGTTTTCTTGATGTACTGTGGGGATAGAAGGGAACGCGCACAGCGCGGTATCTACATTCTCTGCTGTTTCGCGCTTCCTTTCAGCGGTTGTAGCCTGGATGGTAATAAAATATCGCTATAGTCATTAGAGCGCAGCACGCGGCCTGGAATTCAAAATTAATTTTAGGCTCAGCAATAGTCAGGCTTAGCTATAAAAACCGGTCCCTCGTCTTTCTACAAAATATGCCGTATACCTAAATGACTGCGCCATATAACCCCAATTCACGGCCATTGGCTGGTTTAAGCATCGTCAGCTGCATAGTCACCGAAGCCCGCCAAGTGCCTACGCACGCACTTGCGATAACACTGAAAGTAAGCCGCGCGTACAAAGAAAAAAAAAGAAAAAGCGCACAAGGTCATGACGCGCGCGTGACGTAACTTGTTTCCCTCGTGACATCCCTCCCTTAGCTTGGAGTGTGCTCGTCGGGACAAGAGGAGAAAGCAATCAAAGCGTGCGACAAATATCTGCACTTGACCCTCTGTACTCGTACTTCTATGTACTCGTACCAAATCTATCTACTCGTACTTGACCGATTCTAAAAATTTTTGCGGCGGTCGATTTGTGAGGCAGTAAACTCATTTAATGAATCCATTCGATGGTTACTTATGGTACATTCGACTGGTCCTTTGAGAGCGCTCTGACTGTGTTTGAAAGTGTTGAATTCAACAGCTTTAAAACTCTTCAACGAGAACAAGCTGTTAAGCAAGTCATGTTTCTCCTTCCTGATCATGTTTTGACCTGATAATGCTGGTAGCAACGGTTAGTTGCTATTTTACGTAACTTTTTCAGCGCCTGCGGAGCGCTCGAAAATGACCAGTCGAATGTACCATTAGAAAAGATTTGTAGGGCCCCTTTAACGTAACTCGTCATTCCAGCGTACTGTCTCGTCACGTATGTCTCAGCGAGGCAAGATAGAGCGAGGTTTTTCCATAGTTCGCGCAACGAGAAACAGACGCCGTAGTATCTTCTATAGCGCATCTCTTATGTGCCTGTTCCGGGGCTGAGCGCACTCGCACGTTGTCCCTAGCCATAACCGAGTGTAGCGATGGCAGCGAAACATCTCATGGCTTGAGCCAGGCGACGCTCCTTTGGTTCGCCGATGCCGGCTGGATTACCCTGAGACCTTTGCCGCCAAAGCGGCAAATAAGAATAATTGAAAATAAACGACAAAAGTTGAAATAGTTAAAAAAAAATTGACGGCAGATCCACGAGGTGAATGATGATGACATTGGGCGAAGCTCCTGGAAGTAATCATCGGTTAAACCGTGAAATTTGTTCCGTTAATTCGCCCGATAAAATTTGACGTGAAACGATTGATTAAATGTTTTATCAAACTTTTATTGCTGGTTTCCGTTGTCCTTTTCATTATGACCGCTTTGTGGTCGGTGAAATGTAAGCTAAGTGGTTCTTGCATACGAGCACACACCGACGGCAACGAGCATCGTCAACTACAAACCTGTATCGCGATATGGTATTGATTATAAAACCATTGCTTTAGAAAACACCTGGCGTCTTTCGTTAAGCAGCTGGCGTCTTTTCGTTTTGCTTTAGAAACATCTGGCGTCTTTTCGTTTTGCTTTTAGAAAACATCTGGCGTCTTTCGTTGGCTTTATTTCATCAATCAACGGCGTTTTGAACAAAATTTTTATTGTTTAATCACGCACAGGAGAAATCTCACCAGGCACTACCTTGGAGGTAAACAATGGCTGCTACTGGGAATGAGAGACAGCAGAAGTCGGCTTTTAACACTTCTACTTCTACTAACGTTTCCTACTGGAACATGCCAATGGCTGCTAATGGGGAATGAGAGACAGAAGAATTCGGCTTTTAGTTAACGCGCACGCTGCGAATTTTTTATTGTTCAACAACGCACAGGAGAAATCTCCCACCGGCACCACCTTGGAGGTCAAAGCGTAAGACTGGTTACGCACTACGACGAGGGACGAACGGGTGCCGCTTTAAGGAGCTTCGCCCCTAAAAAAAGAAATGGCTGCAGATCCACGAAGTGAATTCTGATGATGGGGCGAAGCAGTGTGCAATCGGATCATGAATCGTGGCCTTCTATTTTGTTCTGGTTAACAGCCTTTTATTTTGTTCTTGTTAACCTTTTGTTCTGCCATATGCTATGATTGATGTGTGGTTAAATGTCGGTGTTTTTTACGGTGTTGTGGCCTTTTATTTTTTTTAAACCATATGCGGGCTATGTACTGCTCTGTAGACGGTATTGCTCACATGTGTTTCGCACCTGCGCTTAGACTAGGGACTACGGCGAGCCTCGACGACATTGTGCGACCCTAAGGTGCTTCGCCCCTAAAAAAGGCAAGCCTTGCACTAAGCCGGGCAAAGCTTGAAATAGCGTAATCGGACGATTCTGAAGCCTTATCTGGTTGCTTTTAGGTTGTTTCTAGGCCTTAGCAAGGCGATGCAGGTTGTTTCTATGTCGCATGTCGGTCTTTGTTAGGCTTCAGCTAGGTGTTGCTAGGTTGTTTATACGCTGATTCTCAGCGCAGAGAGATTAGAGTTAAACTACAGACAGTGGTAGGCACGAAACGGATGTCGAAACTCGAGAGACAGAAACCCGCGCTGAAACCAAGCGTTCGCACCTCTCATAAGTCTACGGGCACGTCGGCGTTGGCGTAGGCCGTACATAATAAATAAATAAATAAAATTAAAGCATCGTATGCAACTGCAGTTCGCGCCACCGAAGCAGAAAATAACAAGCGATGTCGAAAATAAAACAAATATAGAAAAGAACAAAAAATCAAAAAAAATCTTTCTAACAATAATAAAAGCTAAATATAAGGAGTATTCTGTAACTGTACATACATATATCTTGCAGTTTGTTTGCCTCTGTATATCGACAAATAAAAAACACGCGCCCAACTGCGCTCACATTTGGTGTTAGGGAGTATCGTAATTGTCAATTTTTTTGTATTTTGTTTACAGCGTCCTTGAACGTGAACGCTCAGCGGAATCACGAGGAATCGGGAACCGCATGGTAAGACAACACTGTTTGTTTGTTTGTGTGTGTGTGTGTGTGTGTGTGTGTATGTGTGTGTGTGTGTGTGTGTGTGTGTGCGTGCGTGCGTGCGTGCGTGTGTGTGTGTGTGTGTGTGTGTGTGTGTGTGTGTGTGTGTGTGTGTGTGTGTGTGTGTGTGTGTGTGTGTGTGTGTGTGTGTGTGTGTGTGTGTGTGTGTGTGTGTGTGTGTTTATTATGTCTTGTAGAAATAACACGCACCTCAGATGTTTCCATTGCACCTTGACACTCGTAAGAGAGTTCAATATTCAGGCTATCAACGCAGCTTCGCATTACACCCTGCAGCCGGAAAAGTAGCCAAGCTGTGTAGTTTTTTTTTTTTTTTTTGAAAGAAAGAAATTCGGTCTCACTCGACAACCGGACTTTGTTTTGTGGGCACACTGAGACAGAAAGCATTCTAGCGTCTAACCAGAGTCCTTCAATGCTTTTCTGGTCACGAAACTCCTCCGTAACGCTATGGGGAGAGCTTGCTATGTCGCCGCAGCGGCCGCGCGGCGGCGCCAGGATCGTGCAGGGGGCATTGAGGAGCGCTTCGGTGCGTAGGGAGAGCTGCGGACCCGAGAAATACGGCGGAATCGGCATACGGTTTTTCTAGTTTTTCTGAATTTGTGGGACTGAAGGCTGGGAAAATTAATTGTAAGCAAGGGTACGGATGGTGTACGTGAGTGACGATGCCCAAGACGTGTGTACGGGCTCTCGCTCCGATTGCAGATGTACCAGCGAGAAGGTGTCGTTTAGTTTGCCTAGCGACGGCGATGAGATGCATGAATGGGACGTGCAATACCGCGACAGGACACTGTTGAATTTACCTTCGATTCTGAACACGTTAGAGTGTGAAAGAAATATTTTGACGCCACGTACGTTACTCGGACTGACGACCTCGTAGTGAATGGAGAAAAAGGTGTCTTTGCAACGCGAGAAGGCAAAGTTACGGGCCGGCACCGTTTCTTTCGCAGCTTGCTAGTTTTTCTCTTTTTTTTTTTTTTTTTTGTTCATCCGGGTATATTAGGTGCTTTGCATCATTTCCTTGTTTGCCGTTGTTAAAAAAGGTGTTTTTTTTTTCTGTTTTCATTGGCTGAATGTCAACTAAGCTCATTTTTTTTTACTTCAGAGTTTTTTTTTTTCCTATCGTTTGCTGCCTTCATGTACTCGCCTTGCAGATAGTTTTCCTACGCTAGAAAAAGTGCCGTTCATAGCTTGACGTTTTCTGGGGTAATTTTCCAGTATGTTTTCTCTGTTTCTCTTTCAATGGTAGCATTCTTGCTTTGTTTACTGTAAATTAGTGGCTCAAAAGTCTGATGTTATTAAACATATGCATTGAAATAAGCAATTATAAAGGAGGTTGGACTCGATGGACGTTAATGTTTCCCCAGCTTGACACGTTTTTGAGTATTTCGCCCACGTTACGTTTTTCACGTTCTGAATAAATCGAAAGCCCAACATGTGCTTATTTTCTCTAGAATAGAGAAACATGTCTTCGTTTTATTTAATCAAGTCTACCCCGTGAGTAGTCTTCATCCATAAATTCGTTGTATCACGCGATGCAGACATAGTGTCCTTGCGACGCTACACAGTGTAAAGTGCGACACACTTTCGCTCTTGCATTATTGTCCACGTAACGTGTAGTTGTCAAAGTTACACGTAGGAAATAAACAGAACGTGGTTACAAGCTCGGAGTTACGGCTAGGCTATATACCCTGATCAGCGTGTATTGACGCGGCATACGGTCGTAATTACATTGCGAAAGCTTCGTCATTCCTGATTTCAAGTGTTGTCAAAGCTGTGTGTGGTAGGCGGCAGCGGAGTGAAGTTAGGTTTTACAAACTGTAAACACAGGACTGTGCAGCTTTTCTTATTTTGTAATGCGGCCGTGTTAAACTCCCGCGGCGTAGGTGCTCTGATTGTTAATAACGTACGCGATCGGCACTGGCTCAACTCTCGCTGTGAGACTTCATTTTGCGAGTTGGTGGGTTTTTAAGGCTTGCTCAGTGTCAAAAATGTAAGTAAATATCGTGTGCCTGAATAAAGACTCTCGCGCTCCCCTGCCTAATGTAAGCAACCGCGCTGGAACAACATATGCAACGAATGTTGCTGCGTCCGGCACGACTGGACCGATCGCAGCCTTGATATCTTAAAAAAATACACGAAGGTAAGTCTTTCACACGCGTAGGCAACAACCACATTGTACGTCAGGTGAAGTATGAGTGGGAGTTGAATTATTGCGCTTTGGTGCAAGAAAAGCCCTTGCCTCGAGCCGGCACAACATTCAGCCGAGAGCAGCGCGCGCGCACGGATGCCCCCGCATTGACCGCGGCGACCCTAGCGGCGGCTTCTGTCCCTGTATGAAACTACGGGCGGAGTTTCGTGACCAGAAGCGCATTGAAGGACTCTGGTCTAACCAAAGAACAAGTTTGACTAAGCAGGGCCATTTAACGACCGAAGTCTTCCTTTAATCTCTTCTCCATGATGCCGGCATACTATGTATCTTAATCTTTGTAAAGCTGGGTCAACAATCACATGCGAGATTATGAGCCACCCCGTGAGCGTTTCTTCAAAGCTATATGTAAAAGCGCATATGTGCCCTATTTCGCTCACGGTTGCGGAATTGCAGGTGGCTGAAGCTAACGCTACCCTCCTTAAATACGGCGTGTATGTTATTGCATGCTGCTATATTTGATATTATCATGCCAGTTACTTAAGCGACCTAAATAATATTATTTTTTTTTTGCCAGAGCAAGATCGCTGACAACCTTCGCAACATCATCCTTTTGCCGTACAGGACACGCGAATAGCTTTTCTTTTCACAACGTACTCTATCGTGTGGAAATCTGCTCGTGATTCAACGCAGTGAGTCTTTCTGTCGCAGTGAATCCATTCGCCTGCTACGCTCCACCTGACCAAGGACCGTGCCGTGCATCCATCACGCGTTATTACTTCGACAACGACACACAAACGTGCAAGCAGTTCACCTACGGAGGCTGCGAGGGCAACCAGAACAACTACGAGACTGCCGAACAATGCAAGGCCAGCTGCAAGCGTGAGTAGCCCGGTGTTCCACCGGACTTTTAAAAATCCGCGTGATGACGGAATTGAATAACAGAGTCCTGGGGCGAGGACCCACCGTTGACCACATCCGGTAATGCACCCTCTCTCGAAAGAAGGATACACCACCCTGGTGCAGTATTTGGCCATTACCTCCCACATGAATACAACCATTAACTTCACTTCACTTTATTTCCTTAAAGTCCTCCTTTAGGGATATTACATAAGGGGTGGTGTTTAGTGAAACTATACAGTGATGTTTTTAATGGCTTCAGAAAACATAGAATGGTTAATGATGGCAGAAATGGCTTGAGGAAGGCCATTCCAGTATTTTGCTGCTCGTATAAAAAAGGAGGCTTCGAAAGTAGTTGTCCGGGTACGTGGTAGTGCGACTTGAAGCGGATGACCAGCGCGATGAGATATGTGTGGAGAGGGCGTGATGTACGGTGGATGATTCAGTGAACTGAAATACAACATATGAAAAAGAGAAAGGGCAGCAATCTGTCGGCCGAGAAGAAAGTGTTTCTAAACCCGATTCCACCTTTAAAGATGAGATGCTGATATCATATGAATATGCAGAGTGAATGAACCTGGTAGCCCGATCTTCAAGTGATTCGGAAGGAAGGAAGCAAACAGAAAGGGAGAAGGCAGGGAGGTTAACCAGAAAGACTTCCGGTTGGCTACCCTACACTGGGGGGATTAGGGAAGGGGAATAGAAAGATGAGAGAGAGGAGGGAAGAGAGTTCATTTATGATACATGTTTGGTGGGGACTCCAGATGGGAGATGCATACTCGAGCTTCGATCTGACAAATTATTTATATGCAAGCATTTTGACATGTGGTGGAGTATGACGTAAGTGTCGTCTAAGAAATCCTAGTGATTTATTAGCAGCTGAAATGATGTTAGTGGTGTGATGACGCCAAGAAAGGTCATGAGACAAGGTGACACCGAGGTATTTGAATGACTGAACTGACTCTAATGGAACATTAGCGATTGAATAGGTGAACATAAAAGGGTTACGGCGGCGAGAAAAGGAAACAAGCTTACATTTATTAGGATTTAGGTTCATTAGCCAACGTTCACACCGTGTTTGTAGGTTGTTAAGGTCATGCTGAATTAATGTTTGGTCATGAGTGTTGGTTACTGAATGGTAAATTACACAGTCATCTGCAAACATGCGAAAGTTACAGGAAACATGCATTTGGATATCGTTAATATAAATTCAAGAAAAGAAGAGGTCCTAAGACAGACCCTTTGCGGGACACCTGACGTTACAGGTAGTCGGTTAGAACAATGATTGTTAACAAAAACGAACTGGGAACGGTTAGTCAGGAAAGATGTGACCCATGCAAGTACGTTAGGGTCTAGATTTAACAGAGATAATTTTAGAATTAGGCGTTTGTGAGGGGGACAGTATCAAATGCCTTAGCGAAATCCAGGAAAATGGCATCAGTCTGAATGTTACAGTCAAGGTTAGAATGTAGGTCATGAATGAAAATGGCCAGCTGTGTTTCGCAAGAATAACCTTTCCAGAATCCATGTTGGCAAGGATGAAAAAAGTGTAGTGAATCCAAGAAGTTGATGATATGGGAGTATATGACATGTTCCATGATTTTACAGGGGACACTAGTTAAAGATATGGGACGGTAATTTAGTGGCGAGTCTCTGTTACCTGATTTGAAGACTGGAATGACCTTCCCCACTTTCCAGTCTGGTGGCAGAATGCTTGATGATAATGACTGCGAAAATAACAATGTTAGGTACGCGACACACACATGTTTAATATTTATTAAGAGTTTTGAGTTACTATCATCCACGCCTCCAGGAAGATGAAAGCTTAATATTCTCTATGATCGAAATGATCCCGTTGGTAGAAAAAATAATTCGGGGACATAGGCTCGGTAGTACTATCAGGTGAAGAAAACTCGGGAAATGAACTTCCGTTGGTGAAAACAGAGAAAAAGGCCTAGTTGAAAATCTTCGCGCATTCAATTTTGTTGACTGCATCGCCATGCGCATTTAGCACGCTTATGGTGCGCATCTCCTGAGGGTTTATCACCTGCCAGAATTTGCGGGGGCTGTTTGCAAGCATTTTAGACAACTCATCATGAAAAAGCCGGTAGATCCTACGCACTGTGGGAATCGATGTAATGCGAAGCAGCCAGGAAGGAGCAAATCCTGCTTTACATAATTTGCATGTCATGTTTGATATGTTAGGACCTGTCATTTATGTTCGTCATACAGTCACGTCGCGCAATACCAATTTTGGTGTATATCAAGCGAGCGAACTGGACGCAAGCGCACCATGAGCGTGGCATGTAAATGGGGTTGTAGATGACACGCATGCCAAGATTTTCATGTTACCACCTGCCACTTATGCTCGTTATACAGTCACGCCACTGAATACCAAATTTGGTGTATATCAAGCTAACGAAACGGCCGCGAGCGCGCCATGAGCGTGGAATGCAAGTCATGTCGCTCATGACATGTCATGATTTCCATATTACCACTTGTCATTTATGTTCGTTATACAGTCACGTCACTCAATACCAAGTTTGGTGTATATCAAGCCAACGAAACGGGCCCGCGAGCGCGCCATGAGCGTGGAATGCAAGTCATGTCGCTCATGACATGTCATGAATTTCCATATTACCACTTGTCATTTATGTTCGTTATACAGTCACGTCACTCAATACCGAAATTTGGTGTATCTCAAGCTAACGAAACGGCCCGCGAGCGCGCCATGAGCGTGGAATGCAAGTCATGTCGCTCATGACATGTCATGATTTTCCATATTACCACTTGTCATTTATGTTCGTTATACAGTCACGTCACTCAATACCAAATTTGGTGTATCTCAAGCCTAACGAAACGCCCGCGAGCGCGCCATGAGCGTGGAATGCAAGTCATGTCGCTCATGACATGTCATGATTTTCATATTACCACTTGTCATTTATGTTCGTTATACAGTCACGTCACTCAATACCAAGTTTGGTGTATCTCAAGCCAACGAAACGGGCGCGGGCGTGCCATGAGCGTGGAATGCAAGTCATGTCGCACATGACAAGTCATGATTTCCATATTACCACTTGTCATTTATGTTCGTCATACAGTCACGTCACTCAATACGAAATTTGGTGTATCTCAAGCTAACGAAACGCCCGCGAGCGCGCCATGAGCGTGGAATGCAAGTCATGTCGCTCATGACATGTCATGATTTTCATATTACCACTTGTCATTTATGTTCGTTATACAGTCACGTCACTCAATACCAAGTTTGGTGTATATCAAGCCAACGTCACGTCACTCAATCCTAAATGTGGTGTATATCAAGCTAACGATACGGCCGCGAGCGCACCATGAGCGTGGCATGTAAATCATACCTTTTCCTGACAAGTCAGTCATGATTTTCATGATATTGTTACGGGGAGTATTTATTTAGATGTCGTCAATCAGTAACTGATCGAGATGACACTGCCAGAGGGCACAGAATCACGAATCAACCAAGCAGCCCAGACTCAGCCCCACAACACGAACGTTGTCGTCTTCTTCCATTCGGTGCCATTTCAGCGGCTGTGCCGGAGTAGCATTTCCATACCCGTGACATTACCCCGGCCGGTAAAGCACCGTCTCGGTGCCTGCTAGGTTTAAAATGGCGTGTCACCGTTGTAGGCCTTTAGACGAGAAACATGCATGATGTCAGTTTTGGGTGAAGCAGTCGGTGAGTTGGTTGTCGGGGAAATCTCATAGGTGACAGGCGTCACCTGGCGCACGACTCGGTAGGGCCCGACGTATCGTGATAAGAGCTTCTCGCTTAGGCCAACACGACGAGATGGGAGCCACAGTAGAACGAGGGAGCAAGGAGAAAATTCAGCATCCCTGTGTCGACTATCATACAGTGACTTTTGTGCAGACTGCGAGTGTGAGAGCCGAGTGCGGGCTACCGTGCGTGCGATGAGAGCTCGGGTGATGGCATCTTGCGCGTATGAAGTGGTGGATGTTGGTTCAACCGGAAGCAGGGTATCAAAAGGTAACAGCGGATCGCGGCCAAAAAGAAGATAGAAGGGTGAATAGCCGGCAGTTTCGTGGCGCGACGAGTTATAGGCGAAGGTGACGAACGGGAGGGCAATGTCCCAGTCGGTGTGGTCGTCCGAAACGTACATGGAAAGCATGTCCGTCAGTGTGCGGTTGAGGCGTTCGGTGAGCCCGTTGGCCTGAGGATGATAAGAAGTGCTAAAGTTGTGACGAGTAGCACAAGATCGCAGTAGGTCATCAACCACCCGAGAGAGGAAGCAGCGACCACGGTCTGTGAGTAGGTGACACGGAGCGCCATGCTGGAGAATGATGTCGTATAGGAGAAAATCAGCAACGTCAGTTGCGCAGCTGGTCGGTAGGGCTCGAGTGATTGCATAGCGAGTGGCATAATCAGTGGCTACTGCTACCCATTTATTTCCAGTTGTTGAAGTTGGGAAGGGGCCAAGCAAGTCCAATCCCACTCGGTAAAACGGCTCGGCTGGGACTTCGATAGGTTGAAGGTGACCAGCAGGAGAAGTCGTAGGTTTCTTCCGTCGTTGGCAGAGGTCGCAAGCCGCAACGTAGCGGAGAACGGAACGATAAAGGCCCTTCCAGAAAAACCTTCGTCGAACACGGTAGTAGGTTCGGGAGACGCCTAAATGCCCTGAAGTTGGGGCGTCATGAAGTTGTTGAAGGACGTCTTTGCGCAGATGATGTGGAACGACCAGTAAAAGTTCTGCGCCCTCGTGGTATAAGTTGCGGTAGTACAAAACATTGCCTTGCAGCAAGAACATGCTGAGGGAAGGGTCGTCGTTGCCGGCTTGAATGCGGTCAGTGATGCTGAGTAGCGATGGATCTCGCCGTTGTTCATCCGCCACGTGTATAAAGTCTGTGATGGCGAAAACGCAAGCGTCGGCTTCCAATTCGGTGGCGTTGGGTGGATCAACAGGGTGTCGTGATAAGCAGTCGGCATCGCTGTGCAACTTTCCAGATTTGTACACCACAGTGAACGTGAACTCCTGCAAACGTAATGCCCAACGGCCGAGTCTTCCAGTAGGGTCCTTAAGGGTCGATAGCCAGCACAGCGCATGATGGTCTGTGATGACAGCGAACGGGCGTCCATATAGGTAAGGACGAAATTTAGCGACGGCCGAGACGAGAGCTAGACATTCCCGCTTGGTAATAGAATAATTCCTTTCTGACTGTGACAGAAGACGGCTGGCATATGCTATCACACGATTTGTGCCATTCTGTACCTGAGCGAGTATAGCCCCAATGCCGTGGCCACTTGCGTCAGTGCGAAGCTCCGTCCGGGCAGCTGGGTCAAAATGGGCCAGCACTGGTGGTGAAGTGAGAGCGGAAATCATCGGTGTAAAGGAATGTGCTTGGTCCGCACCCCAGGAAAAAGCCGCGTTCTTTTTGAGGAGGTCTGTGAGGGGTCGAGCAATGTCCGCGAAATTGATGACAAAGCGGCGGAAGTATGAGCAGAGCCCCAGAAAGCTGCGGACCTTTGTGTGGAACGCGGAACCGGGAATTCACGAACAGCACGGACTTTGTCGGGGTCGGGTTGGACTCCAGTAGCGTCAACAAGGTGGCCAAGTAGTTTAATTTGTCGGTGCCCAAAGGTGCACTTCGACGAATTGAGCTGGAGTCCAGCACGACGAAAAACGTCAAGAATGGCCGACAGACGAGGGAGGTGGCTCTCAAAGGTGGGCGAGAAAACGATAACGTCGTCCAGATAGCAAAGGCAGGTTGACCATTTAAAACCGCGTAGGAGAGAGTCCATCATGCGTTCAAAAGTTGCAGGGGCATTGCACAACCCGAAAGGCATGACCTTAAATTGGTAGAGGCCATCGGGTGTGATGAATGCTGTCTTCTCGCGGTCGCGGTCATCAACAGAAATCTGCCAGTATCCGGATCGAAGATCGAGCGACGAGAAATACTTGGCACCATGGAGGCAGTCGAGCGCATCGTCGATTCGAGGTAAAGGATAGACGTCCTTCTTGGTGATTCGGTTGAGATGGCGATAGTCCACGCAAAAGCGCCAGATGTTATCCTTCTTTTTAACGAGCACCACAGGTGATGCCCAAGGACTGGCTGAAGGCTCTATGACGTCTTTTTCGAGCATTTTCTCTACCTCCTTCTGAATAACTTGGCGCTCGGCGTGCGACACACGGTAAGGCCGTTTGTGAAGGGGACTGGCGTCGCCGGTGTCGATGCGGTGGGCTACGACGCTTGTGCGACCTAGGGGACGGTTGTCGACGTCAAAAATATCAAGGTAGGAAAAGAGAAGACCGCGGAGCGCTTCAGCTTGGGAAGGTAGGAGGTCAGTGGATACCATTTTGTCCAGGAATGTCTTATTGTGCGCTGCTATGACAGGTTGGGCCACGGTGTTTGCGTCAGTGGTGAAAGAAGAAACTGTGCATTCTTCCACACTTGAAAGTTCTGCTAGGGTAATGCCTTGGGGAAGAACTTGGACTGACGCAGAGAAGTTGAGGACAGGAATAAGCGTCCTGTTGTTGGCAACAACCACTACGGTATGAGGAAGGGCGATGCTGCGGGAAAGAGTGAGGTCAATGAGGGGAGCTACCACGTATTCTCCATCAGGAACTGACGGAAACGGCGACATAGGGACGTACACAGCAGCTTGCGGTGGTAGCCGTAGAAACTCCACGGACCGCAGCCGAGTGCGACTTGGAGAAGGGTCATCGGCGCACAAAGGCAACTCGAGCCTTAAAACGCCGGATGAACAATCGATGAGGGCAGAGTGGGTGGTCAAGAAATCAATGCCAAGAATGACATCATGTGGGCAAGCTGTAAGAACGGCGAAGAGAACCGATGTCTGGTGGCCGGCAACAGTAACTCGGGCAGTGCACATACCAAGAACTGATGTTCGGCTTCCGTTGGCTACGCACACTGAAGGAATCACAGCAGGTGTAAGAACTTTCTTGAGACGGGATCGAAGCTTAGAGCTCATGACGGATAAGTGGGCGCCGGTGTCGATTAGAGCAGTTACGGGCAGGCCATCGATGAGAACACTAAGTAAATTTCGTCTGGTATTAGTGGTCGGTAGAGGGTTTTGGGTCCGAGTCGTCAGTGCAGCGCCACTTCCACGAGCTGCACTTGTTAGTTTTCCGGGAGTTGTCCAGAAGAAGCCGGCGACGGAGAGCGAAGGCGCTGAGGGGCGCGTGACTGGCGAGCCTGAGGCGACGGCGACCGGCTGGAGGAGCTTCTCTGGGCGACGACATCCGCGTAGGTGGGTTCGGATCGTGGAAATGAGTGGCGTGGTGGGAGCTCCTGAAGGTGGTCATCGAAGGAACGTGTTCGAGAATACTGTCCGCGATCGCGACGGCGGTCATTTAAAAAACTTGGTTGGGAAGACCATTTGTTGCGGCAATGGCAGGAAATGTGGCCAACGCGAGAGCAGGAAAAGCAAATCGGGCGATCGTCTGGAGTGCGCCACTCAGACGGATTGCGGTATCGTGGGGGGAAGCGTGGAACCGAAGAGGCTGCAGCAACAAGTGGAGCGGCGTGGTGGTCAGCGGTGTAGGCGGGAGTGCATATGGGCTGGGGCGGAAGGCGAGTGGTTGGGGGAAGTAGCACGCCCAGGTTGGCAAATTCTTGCCGGACGACGGCTTGGATTAGGAATACGGTTGCCAAGTTGTCTGGTGCAGGGGGCGCATAGGAGGCGGGGGGCCATAGCTTCCAGCTCTTGGCGAACAATCTTGGTGATGGTAGAGTTCGTGCTTGGGTGTGGCATCACAGGATCTTCGCACGAGGAAGTCGCAGCGGTGTTCGGGAGGCGGTTGAAGCGCTGAGTAATCCTCCTGCTTTTAGCTTGTTCAAAGCGCCGACATTCAGTGATGATGGAGTCAACAGTGGCACAGTTCTTACACATGAGTATGTTGAAGGCATCGTCAGCTATGCCCTTCAACACATTGCTGACCTTGTCAAGCTCTGTCGTGTCTTTGTCAGACTTGCGGCACAGGGATAGCACGTCCTGAATGTAGGCGACGTAGGACTCCGTAGACGACTGAACTCACGATGCGAGTTCTTGCCTGGCTGCCATCTGTCAAGCAACTGAGCGGCCGAACAAGTCGCGGAGCTTCTGCTTACACATGCCCCAACTTGTCAGTTCTTCCTCATGCGTCTCGTACCACGCGCGTGCTGTACCCCTTAGGTAAAATATGATGTTTGCCAGCATAAGTGTCTCGTCCCACCTGTAATGCTTGCTGACGCGCTCGTATAAGACGAGGCCATTCCTCGACGTCAGGTTTATCGGTGCCGCAAAAAGTACCAGGATCGAGAAGGTGTGAAGGGATCACAGGGGATGGAGTTGGGGCCGACTGCGAAGACTGCGAAGACTGCGCGCCGTCTTCAGGCATCGTGGCTGGACGAAGGTGGCGGCCGCTACGGAGATCCAGAGCCGGGCTGTTGTAAGACCCGCAACCTCCACCAAAGATGTTACGGGGAGTATTTATTTAGATGTCGTCAATTCAGTAACTGATCGAGATGACACTGCCAGAGGGCACAGAATCACGAATCAACCAAGCAGCCCAGGACTCAGCCCCACAACACGAACGTTGTCGTCTTCTTCCATTCGGTTCCATTTCAGCGGCTGTGCCGGAGTAGCATTTCCATACCCGTGACAATATGACCAGCCATTTACGTTCGTCATAGAGTCATGTTATGCCATACCAAATTTGGCATAAATCCCATTAACGATACGTCCGGGAGAGCACAAAGTCGTAGGCGGATAGATAGATAGATAGATAGATAGATAGATAGATAGATAGATAGATAGATAGATAGATAGATAGATAGATAGATAGATAGATAGATAGATAGATAGATAGATAGATAGATAGATAGATAGATAGATACGCTCAAATTCGCCGAAGTTCGCTAAGAAATGCTTCGCATTTAAAAATGAGTGCTTGGCGTTTCGAGTAGCCCTAAGGTAATCATCTTCGGCGGAATAATATCTGTCCCATGCAGACGAGAGCTTAGAATGTTGTGCTGATCAAAAGAAACGTTTCTTCTTGTTTTTTAATTTCTTAAGTGTATGGGAAAACCACGGCTTATTCTGGTTTGTGGTGAACGTGGTTTTTGGAATAAACTTCTCGACAAGAGCGGCTAGCTTATCTTTAAATATCATCCAGTTTTCATCAACAGAGTGTGTATAACTTGTTCTTTCGAATTCAGGAAGGAAAGACGCCCTTTCACTATTAATTGCGCTATAATTACCCTTGTCACAAAGACGGATCGTTTTAGTGACTAAATCGCGTTGGACAGGCCGAAACGAAAAAGTCGCGTGGATTGCCTTGTGGTCACTCATGGCGCGCAGATATATTATTGATGATAGGCTCCCTTGGTTTGGCCCTTCGCCCTTGGTCCCCAGCAGCCGTGAAGCAACTGACCACTGCGGCGGTCAGGCCTGCGACGCAACGGAGGATTCTGAGAATCTCTGGGTCCGGACAAGTCGCCATTGGAAGCTGAACTTGGTAACGTTTAACGCTAGAACGTTACCTAGTGAAGCGAGTCTAGCAGTGCTATTCGAGGAACTAGAGCAGGGGTCCCACACAAGTGGCCCGCGGGCCGCATGTGGCCCGCTGTCCTCTCGCTAGCGGCCCGCGGTCCTCACAGTACTCTCTTAGTCACATTTTTTTTTAGTATGTATGTTCACACGAACTACACAGGCATAACTGGCCTTTAGCATTTTTTCCATGAGGCACCACTTCCACTGTAACTATGTCTAGGGACATAACCGTGAGATAATACTCAAAATCGGCGCCAGATTTTGAAGATCGGTATCGATAGCGAACTAGATCGATATCGAACAAGAAGAATAAGGATGGGATGGAGCACATTCGCCAATCTTTCTCAAATCATGAATGGTAGTCTACCACTATCGCTCAGGAGGAAGGTATATAGCAGCTGCATCTTACCGGTACTTACCTACGGAGCAGAAACCTGGAGGCTTACAAAGAGGGTTCAGCTTATACTAAGGACGTCGTAGCGAGCAATGGAAAGGAATATAGTAGGTGCAACCTTAAGGGACAAGAAGAGAGCTGAGTGGGTCAGGCAACAAACGGGTGTGAATGACATCTTAGTCCTCTTCGCTCCAGCTTCTGGAACCGTCTGCCTGGCCAACGTGGCCTGTTCTTTTTTTAGGAGCTAAGCTCCTTAGGCCGGCACCCCGCCGTCGCCGTCGCCGTTGAAGCTCCCGGGCACGGTGCCAGCTGTGGCGTCTCCCCCTCACGTGGGAGGATAAATGAGTTTTATGAGCGCTGGCACGCGGATGGCGTCTGCACGATGCGCAAAGCGCGAGAATACGAACGCATGCGAAACGGAGGCATATTAGTCTCCCTCTCCCTCTTTCTTCGATTTTGCCCTGTCCCCTCAAACCACCGAACGCGCGAAACCATCGCTTCACCCTGTCGTCCGCCAAGTGGTTGCTCTGTTGCCTGGACAATGAAACGCCGCCCGCAATGAACGCCGCGTGCGTCCCATTTCTAAAGGAACTTCGCTCATCGGTTGTATTCGTACACGGAACAACTGCTAGTTTTCTTCTTTCTCTTGTGCCGCGTGGGCAGGTGAAGGGAGGCATGTTCAAAACGGGCGAACTGCTCCTGATTCAGTGCGCGTGCTTGCGCGTTTTTGCCGCCGCGTCGTCGTCTTCTCAGCGATGCCACGGCAACTCATCACAGCAGGGCATGTAGCGCGTAGACACGGTAACTGACTGGATTCCAAGAGAAGGCAAGCGCGCGAGGTGGAGACAGAAAGTTAGGGGGGCAGATGAGATTACCAAGTTTGCGAGTATAATGTGGCAGCAGGAAGAACGGGACCGGGTTGATTTGCGGAACATGGAAAAGGTCTGTGCCCTGCAGTGGGCGTATTCAGAATGATGATGATGATGACGATGATTAACCAACTAGCCCATCGTGAAGTTTTTCTTAGCACATTTCTCTTGCGCCGGCTCATTCCACCTGATGCCTGCTAATGTTCCTGACTTCGTTCCGTCTGTTACATGTTTGCTTCTCTAGACAGCATTTTCCTTCAACTGGAAGCAATTTTTTCACTTGTAAATATCATCAAAATCACCGTCATAGTAAATTGGCATTTAAAATACCTCTTTCAGAGTATCCACAACGGTAGGTAAATACGAAGAACTTTCGCAAGCACTACAGCATAGCTACGTATTTAATTTGCGTAAAAACAGCGTCTGACAAGATCAAGGAACACCATGACACTGCGCTCAGCACCTTTATTCTGGAAAAAAGATAGAGCTCGTGGGATTCGCAGAATTCTGACGCAACAACGAATGTCCCTGTCTGCAAACATAACAAGAAATGATATTGCTTTGTTCAACGTAATTTTGTAGCAGTGCGAGAGAAAGAAGGAAATAGTGGAGGCAGAGTACAGGAAGGGGAAATTCAGGAGAAAATTACTGTGTGTCCTAGCCACGCATATGACTCAAGTTGTGTGTCTTTACCGAGGTAAAGATTCAGTCGATGCTTCCCCAGTGCTTGTGTGTTCCTTGGTTTTGTCGAACGTCTCTGTCGGACGTATTACGTATGCCCAAGTTTACAGTAAGCACGAAGTAGCTCTACCTGCCATTTCAATTTGATTACATAGCCCTTGTAACAAGATATTTATTAAACCTAATGTAGTATTATGACACCGCTTAGCCGCCTTATGCATGTTACAGGGTCTGCCATAATTAAATTCTTCTGGAATAACTTCTACGTGGAACATTATAGCCTTACTGTAGTCGTGTAGTGTTTCACAAGCCTGTGATCATGCGTTAAGCAGGAGAAAGCGGCTTGAAGAAAATTCGTCGAAGTACTGAAGTACCATTTCCACGAAGGTACTTCTCCGTCAGGTTTGCTGCCCGGTCGAGAATAAATAAGCTCTGGTGTCTAAATGTTCTTTGTTCCTAGTGTCACTCCTTGTTGGAGGAGATTAACAATAACGCGACAATCGTTTGAATCGTTTTTACGACAAAGGGCATCGTTCCACGTGAAAAAATGACTAAATCACAAAGCAGCCATACAATTCAGTTGCAATTTTCTCTGCTAGCTATTAGCTGAGGAATTATGTTTGAGACACTGTGGCGCGGGAATGCGACGTTATGTTATTATTAATTGCTTGATGCTCCGTGTTCCGAGTCCTTCCGACTCCAGTAACTGAAACCATAATCACAAAACGCTGTTACGCTGAAATCGTTTATACGAGAAGGCATGGGCCTGTCCTCATTCACGACATATTATTCGTAAACGCCCCTGGCCAGCAGAGGTCGGCAAAAAATGTGGAGCTCACCCAGACTTACTCATTAAATATATTTTGCCCTTAGGGCTCACTCGGACTCAGACTCACCAAAATTCTCCTTAAGCGGACTCACTCGTACTCACACTCACTGAAATTGTTTGCAACCGGACTCAAACTCACCATAATATTACTCACTGAGAGTCGGACTCACGGCTAGCTGTGGGTCTGGGTGCGTCTGTGTGAGTCGACTCATGAGTCCCTTAACGGGTGACTAGCTTTTGCGACCATGGTTTCAATGCTCTTTAACAGCAATATCTCGCATAATCGGTGCTCTACTTGTCACCTTTTGATTTTGTACCTTTAAGCAGTGGTTACAATTCAGTAAGAACATTTTTATTGAAAAAGATCACGCACGAGATATTTTTACCAAGATCTTCTCGTTAAAAAGTTTGCAAGTGGGAGGACAAGG